>JAUUDW010646899.1:0-10754 GCA_032361385.1 Panulirus guttatus | reverse complement strand
GCATGTGTATGTGTATGTGGGTATATATGTATATGTTGGTATGTATATATATGTACTGTGCATATATGTGCATTTATATATATATATGTGTGTATGTGGGGGGATGGGTCGTTCTTCGTCTGTTTCCTGGCGCTACCTCGCTGACGCGGGAAACAGAGATCATGCATAATAAATAATATAAATAATTGAATATCTTAATCAAATCAAAGCAACACATTTTCATATGATCAAATATTCATTTCAGCATAATTAAAGCAACGTTTGTAGATCAAAATGGTCCTAAATTTAGTTCATAAACCAAAATACAATCCCTACACCTGATAGCACAACCTGGCCCCCTTCCATATATACTTGTAAACAGGTGACGACAACAATGTCGAGCGGAAGACAACAATAACAGCAACTGCTGCAGCCACGTGACAGGAGACCGTGTCACAACAGAGGATCCTGTGTGGTGGACTCTCACTAACCCCGTACGACGTCCCTTATGACTTGACCCAGATATCCTATTACGGTGACACTCGGCCCGCATACAGCACGCCCGCTTCTGGCCCCCTCCCAGTACAACTTCCACGAAGTCGACCCACCTCCGACCCCTCCTGTATGTACGCCCCCCCCCCTCCACCCACTCCCCCCTCTTCTGGATCTTGTCACTGATGTCACCACACCCTACCAATCACATGACCTTACCAACCATGCGGGAGCTACGGGAGTGAGAAGGCACTCCGGCGGTTGCGTTGTCAACCTGCTGCCACAGCCTGACCGACTTTGGGGAGGGCAGCAGCGTCGGAGGCGGCGGCGTCCACTCTCCCACAGGAGCCTGGACGAAGACCTTGCACCGGATCCACTCCTCCTCTCGAGCCTGGGGAGGATCCTTCTCCACTTCACAACTGCCACGTATTTGTCCCGTGAGGAACCTTCAGTCGCTGGGAGTCGTCTTGATAAATATTAACGAGGACTGGTGCGGGGGTGCGAGGGGCGCCGCTCTCGTCCGAGCAATACACCTGACGGAGGGGTCATCGATCAGCCCCGGGATCAGACTGGTCTATTTATCCATTCAGTATGGCTATATCTGGCAGGGCTGGGCTGAGCCCACCTCGCCTCGTCTTATCTAATCCCCACACACGCAGGACCACTTGTACTACCTCGGGAGGCCTCAAATCTTATCTCCTGCCCCTGTTCCCTGATGCAGACCCATCCTGACGCACACAGCAGCCAGCTTCCTCCTCCTCCTCCTCCCCATCCCCCTTGCACTGGTCATTTTCCGGATCCATTAGAGCAACAAGTATTACAGATCCGCGGAGAGACAAGAACACGCTCGGGAGAAATTGTACGGTGCAGCCTCGTTAAATATTCAACATAAAAAGAAAAGAGAAGCAGCAGCAATTTGCAAAAAAAAAGAAAAAAAAGCGTGTGATATACCGCAGCCGAAGGACCGAGTAACTGATGGTGCAATCAGTTAAGCGGGTGAGGGAGTGGGGGAGGGAGGGAGGTGGGGAGACTGATGGGGGAGGAAGAGAGTAGGGAGGGGGAGTGATTGATGAGGGAGGGGATGAAGGAGGAAGGAAAGGAATATGAGGAAAGGAGGCTGGAAAAACAAAGGGAGGAAGATCATTGCCAGGGAGGGGAAGGGGGGAGAGGGGAAGAAGGATGGGGTGACGTGAGGTGCAACCTACAACCCTCTCCAGAATCTCCCAAGGAAAGGCATTACCCTCTATAACAACTCCCAGGGCCTGCATTACCCCCACCTCTAACGCCTCCCAAGACCGACATTCCAAATTCAACGCCTCCCACTGCCAGCACTACCCTCCTTCCAACGTCTCCCAAGGCAAGCAGCATCCCTTATACGTCTCCTAAGACAAGCACTACGCCTTCACACGCCTTCAAACGTCTCCTAGGGCACGCAGCATCCTTCCAGCATCTCCTAGGACAAGCACTACCATCTCCAATGTCTCCCAGGACAAGCACTATTCCCCCAACGTCTCCATGGGCAAGCACTATTCCCACCAACGTCTCCCAAGGCAAGCACTATTCCCTCCAACGTCTCCCAAGGCAAGCACTATTCCCTCCAACGTCTCTCAAGGCAAGCAGCATCCCTCAGACGTCTCCCAGGACAAGCACTACCCCCTCAAACGTCTCACAGGGCACGCAGCATCCCTGCAACGTCTCCTAGGACAAGCACTACCCCCTCCAACGTCTCCCAGGACGAGCACTATTACCTCCATCGTCTCACCACCGCCAAGGTTACAGTTACATCACCACCTCCTCGAACACCTCCTCCCCTAACCTCCGACGCCGTAATTACCTCCTCATCCTTCACACTGGGGCTAATGAGGACTTAGTCTCATCTCCCTAATGAGGACTTTAGCATCATCTCCCTGGGTGTACACGACCTTTCTCCCCTCTCTCGACTAACTAAATACATCACTCTCTACCTTCCCAACTGTTATCTCGCTCGCTCTCTACCTCCAGCACCTCCTTTCTCTCCCCTCCCTGTCTACCTCAACTACTTCCTCTCTCTACCTCACTGTCTACCTCCAGCATCTCGTTCCTCCTTCCCTGTCTATCTCCAGCACCTCCTCTCTCCCTCACCGTCTACCTCCAGTAGTTCCTCCACATCCCATTCTCTATCAACAGCACTCCCTTCCATCCCTCTCTGCCAGTCTGTGCCACAAGTGACGTCCATACCGACGGGGCACATCGTCAGACGGGTCTCCAGCCCAGTGGCCAGTCACGACAGAATGACCCTCCACCTCAAACATCATTTTATCTAAAAATTTGTTCAAAGTAATAACAACAGCCCAATAACCCTACCATCCTATTTTCCGTCACTGCACTACGTTTACGACAAAGCAGTTCTTCATCAGAACGTATCACTGTGTTCCAAAACATCCGTAGCGCGAGAGCATACTAGCAGGGGGCAACCTAGTAGTGGTGGTGGCCCGAACCCGCACCACCCCCTCCGCCTCACGTATTGGCCCTATAACACACACTGGGGGTTATTGGTCAATCATGCTTGCCTCCATCGCTGCTCTGCCCTGCCCTGCCCGTAAGCACCTACGTAACACATGACACACACACACACACACACACACACACACACACACACACACAGTCAACTTCGGCCGAGTGTGATGGTGCCCCTCAAGTGAGACTAGACAGATCCAGATTCGTCTGTCTAAATATCAACACCTGTATGACAGCTACCTTAGAGTCCTGCTATCTATTAGACTGCCCCATACTGTATGTTTATCAGGAATTTGCGATACAACTCCTACCTACCAACTTCTGCATGCACTCTCATATACACATATACACAACAGAAACCTCCTCTTTTTCAACCGCGTCTCCATCTATACTGAGGAGCAATTCAGGATACTGTCAATGCTCTCCAGCAGATACTTTCGTCCTAGACCATCAGGGTCCTTTGTTAATCTGGCTTTCCCACGATAATCCTTTTAAGGGGGGGGGGGGCAGTGTGAGCGATGTGGTGCGGTGGAACAGCACACTGCGAGAGGAGGCACCATCAGCGTCTGGCCCCAGGGGCGTCGCGTGCCGGTTATCTCCCGTCACCATCGCGCTGTCAACATAAGCACTCTCACGATAACACTAGTAGGGTAAGGCAGGGCCTCCGTCAACCACTACTACACGACGAGGCCCCAGAGAGAGAGGGGGTGGGTGGGTGGGTGGGTGGGCGTCGCTCATCAAGGTTTATGAGACCCGGCGGAGGGTCGTTTGGCGTGGACCAAGCCTAGCGGGCTGAGTGCCACTCGAAGACACCCGCCCTCTCGACCAGCCCGCCGGAGGGGAGGCCTCGTTATGTTCATACCATCGATAACATCTAAAGTAAACACACACCCTCCTCCCTCCCTCCCTCCCTGTGATATACCATCGCGGTATCAATGTATCTATGTCCCAGACCCCCCCCCCCCTCCCTCCCTCTCCGGCATACATACGACAAAAAGATAAGACTATCACGGAAAAATAAAGGTTTACGGTACCAAGGCCACACGATCTAGATTCTAGATCATAGCACTGTCACCTCCCCAGAATGATGGAGGAAATATAATCAGTGACAGCCAAACACTGTAAATTTCAGTGATGATAACCTGAATGTTCATCTTTCATGATGGAATGACCAGTTGGATCACTACACATATGCCTTTGTGTATGGCTAATGTTAAAATACATCAACAGCATTAGACTTCCGTGTGTTTACAAGAATCAGTTGTTTCACAGTCTGCCTCGAGTTGACTTGATACAGCCTTGGACAACCTACGCTGCAGCCGGAATACTTGCAGTGCCGCCACAAAAGTGACCCCACGAGTCGTGTTAGTGCACGAGAATAAACACTGACTCTGCCGGTGTATATGAAGGCTGCAGTCCTCCTCCTCCTCCTCCTCCCGGGGTCATGATGCGTGAGGCCACAGACGGTGCACCACCTGACGGCAAAGTCGAGTCAGCTGGCGCGTATAATGTCTTCCTCCCTCCACACACACGCCCAATACCTCCGCCTCGACCTCCTCTCTCAGCGGCTCGTAACTTCAAAAACGCTTCCTGCTCCTCATCTTCATTCACGCCTCCTGAACGATGCTCTAAATTCCCAGCTATTATCTACGAGTCTTTCAGACACTGCCTTCCCGTCCTTTGACGTGGCATCTGCGACGCCCCTCTTCCACGCAGATCGGGCCCCAAGGAACGCGATACTCCGCCTACTGCAGACGCTCCCCATGCGCACGTGGACTGAAGTTCAGCTGAAGTTCAAGCGCCCGCATGGAAAGAACAACGTAAAATCCTGCAGCAGCTGTTCACGCTACCGAAAGGCTTTCCTGCGTCCACCGAAACATCAATCCCTTGAGCACGACAGTACGACCCTTGAGCATGGCGATACGACCTCATAGGTACGATGGCCTCTTCTTTGACCTTTGTGCTGAAGAAACGCGCAGTCGCGGTGGGAGTACCTTCACAGGTCTATAACAAGTACCGGTACAACCCAGCCAGCCATTTAACTCAAGAGGTAAATCAATGACTTTCACCATAACCATTCCCAGTTTTCTTACAATCATGAGACGTAAAGAGAGCATCTGGTTGTGAGAATTACTCATCCCTCTGTCGTTCGGGCGTCTGGACCCAGTTAACGTCGTGTGTGTGTGTGTATGATCACTGTAAAGCCTCCTTGAACAGCGACGCCAGCTCACGGGAGTGGTGTGGTGTGGAGGGCATCACTGCTCTGGGAGGATGCTGGGCGTCATCTTCGTGTTCTGGTTCCCCTCGCCTTAATAAACATTAACAATTCCCGCAACGAAGATGTGAACTTTTAAAATAATTACGATATGATGAGCTTGATGGCTGTTCGCTCACAGTAATACAAAGAAGAACCTCATTCTGGGTCATGTAATTCCTCAGGGGTGACAAAGATCATGATACATAGAAGCAGTTTAGAAGTTAAATGTCATATGTAAAAAGCTTTATTATCTCTCTCTTTTGTAAGTGCAGTTAAATTGGATTCTTTTTTTCAAAGTTACTGTTACTCTATATAATGTCCTCGACACACTACCGTGGCATCTCTGGACGAACTCAGGGTCTATCACAATCCCAAATATACTTTGCAAATACGTGCAAAAATATTCGTCCCCAACAGACAGAAGTGCAACAACATTCTTAGCAGTGACGAAGAGCGACCAACTGTGGTTAAGGCAAGGCAAGGCAAGGCAAGGCAAGGCAAGGCAAGGCAAGGCAAGGTCAGGTAAGGTAAGGTAAGGAAGGTAAGGTACAGTTTGTTGTGAAATGTGGCCCTCCCAAAGAGCCAGCCTGATGCCACTGGCCCATAACATCAATCTTGCCACAGGCCAGCGTTTATTCTGATCAATCTTGAGAATTCGTCAATTCCGATGTTCCCGCTGTATATATATATATATACCTGATGTTGGGGTTTGTGCGTTCGTCTCGAACTTCGCCATAACTGAGGCCGAGTGAATGTTTACAAGTCCTTCTTCTGTACCCTCTCGTGTACCCGAGAGGGATCGTAAGACACATTGAAACGCTGTACATTAAAAGCCTTTTTTTTTCTTGTACAGCACAAGATTTCCTCCATCTTCACGAAGGAGTACATTTTTTACGTAATGGCTGCCGGCGGTGCGAGGAGGGACGCGGGCTCCATCCCCAGGGCTTCTTAGGCTGTTGCTTGAAGTGCACAATAAAGTATCCGCCCTTGCGGGGAAAAATAAAAGATAAAAATCACCTCCTATGTAAGACTCCCATCTGACGAGATGGAGTAAATGGTTCCACAACGATGGGGGCTCCGAGAAGGAAGGAGCTTCGAAAACATAAAGATTTCGAGAAGGCAAGAGCTCGAAGACCTATCGACTTCGAGAGAAGAAGGAACTTCGAAAAATCTAAGGACCTCGAGAACGTGGGAGCTTTGAAAAGCGAAGGTCTTTCGAGACGTTGGAACTTCGAAAACGCAAAGGGCTTCGAGAACGTGGGAACTCCCTCCAAAAACCTATGGACTCAGAGAACGATGAAACCCCGAGAGAGGACTTGTCGAGTTTTAAGAGCGTGCTCAGTGAGGAGAGTGGAGGCCACATGAACCACCCCTACTACCCCTCTCTCTGCGGGTGTAGAGTAGCTGTGCCGACGGTGAAGGCGGCATTGGGCCCCAGGGGAGCATTATACAACCCACGTTATTATAAGGTCTCTCGGACCGAGAGTAAATGACCTTTGCCTGACGCCTCGGAATGCCAACCAACCAACCGACCGACCGACCGACCGACCAACGCTACCGGACGAACAAAAAGCGCCGGCCTCAGCCCCTTGCCACGTACTATAAAAATATCAAAGTCTATATACTGTCGTCATTTCCATCAAGAAAAAAAAGAGTAACCCCCCTCCACCCACCCCGTTTCCCTTCCATGAAAGGGCGTGGTTCTGAAGGCTTTCCTCTCACTCACGCTCCCTCGGCATGCAATATCAGACAGAGAAAAAAAAAAAGTGGTGAGTACGCCAAGCAGTAATTATTCCGACCCATTACCTAATTACAGTCACAGGTCCGACGTGGCTTGTAAGAGGGGCCAGGGCTCTCAAAGGAAGTTCCACCAGCGATTCCAGAGAATTAACGATTCATACTCTTTTTTTCTTTTTACGACGCCTTCATAATCCGGATCGGAAGTTGCTGAGTGGCCAGGAGCGCGACGCCGTAAGGAACAACTGTTCCGTCGGGAGGGAAAAAAAAGAAGAAAAGACTGCCTGTTGACTCGATGGGGCCAACCAGCCACGAGGAGTCGAATCCACCCACCACCGGAGGGGGGGGGGAACAAGGCGTGTCGCCGAAAAAATATTCATAACCTCATTTGCATTCCGGCTCATCAAAAATTCGTTTGTCTTGCCCCGGGGATGTAATTAGAGCGGTACCTGAAGGCGGGGAGAACGGAAGGAAGGTTTAATGAGTGACGCCACCAATCCCGCCCTAACACACACACACACACACACACACACACACACACACACACACACACGGCTTGTTTGACCCCCAGGAGATTGCTCCACCTTCAAGGATATTAACAACATTAATTAAAATGAAAAGTCAAAAGATGAGAACGCCATCTGAGACGACCTTTCTTTCTTGTTACCACTTTTTAGGAAAAAAATTATGACCTACATTTTTTGAAAATACTCCATTCCCAAAGACTATGTCATCGAAATCTGTATAAACTTAAGGAAAGTGGAGAGAAAAAGAGATAAGCTGAAGGTAAAGCTGACATACCAGCTAAAGTCTAATCGATTATCAATACGAAGCTACTTTCTAATGGCCAGCTTACCATCCTCTTGCTCAACCTCGTCAACTCGTAAGGTAACTTTCACTCGCAATGCCTCACCGTAACACTAAAGGAAACCTTGTCTAATAGCATGGTGCTTGAGACTTAGATCGAAGCCAGTACAAGAGACTCACAGTGGACAAAGCAAGCAAGCAAGCAAGCATGACAGAGAACATTCATACTCAGGTTGTGTGTGTAGATGATGGTACTAGAAATCCTCAGCTTGGGAAAGAAAGTATGAAAGGTTTCATTGCTTGGTTTATACGTGCTTGACATCATTAAAGTTTCGCGATCAGTTTTGGTAACTACCATTTTGGTAAAACGAGACTAGACAGCGACTCGTACTGGTATTGGATACCTGTCAGTTACTCTTAAGTACCTGTTAGTACTGTGCAGCTGTCAGTCATACAGGATGCCAGTCAGTTACACTTAAGTACCTGTTAATACTTTGCAACTGTCAGTTATACAGGATTCTTGTCAGTTGCACTTAAGTACCTGTCTCCTATACTAGTTAACTGTCATTTTATACAAGGTACCTGTCGTTTGTACATGGTACGTATTTACCTTCCATCAGCTGTATTACCCCCTAGTTACTGAAGCGTCCTCTGGTATCTTATGAACGAGAATACTTAACATTTCCCGAAAAGAAAGGAATAAAACAATGTTAAGATATAGATACCTCAGTTCAAGGAAAGCTGGGCAGATGGTTCGATAAGTCAGTCTTCTGTGAGGTCATTAAAAAGTTTCCTTCTCTTCCCCCTTCCCCTCACTTCCCCCTTCCTCCTTACCCCCTCCCCTCACTTCCCCTCCCCCCCCATTACTTAATGACCCGGCACAATAATCCAGTCCGGGAGGAGGAGGAGGAGAGAGATCGCGTGACAGCCAATAACAAACGAGTGACGATTTCCGATGTTCATTAAACCGAACATTGGATCATTTGCAGAGACTCGACGACACCCTCCCACCCCCTGGGAAAGTCTCTGGGAGAGTAGCGCGATTTTGGGAGAAGACGACTTCCTGGCCCCCAACTTGGAGTCTCGTCGAAAAAAAAATGTATTATCTCTTTTTATCGCTCGGAAAAGTAAGGAGGAAGAATCGGGAGGAAATTCTTTTTTCTTTCGTGGAAAGTAAGAAACAAAAGGAGTTGTACCCGGGGCTTTGCGCAACCCCGCTTCAGTTCTACCGTAAGGGAATGTAATGTGTCTGATTTTTGAAGAAAGACTCTCTCTCTCTCTCTCTCTCTCTCTCTCTCTCTCTCTCTCTCTCTCTCTCTCTCTCTCTCTCTCTCGCTCTCTCTCTCTCTCGCTCTCTCTCTCTCTCTCTCTCTCTCTCTCTCTCTCATATGCTGTGCTACAATCAAGGGCAGAGAAAAAGATGGACTCCTCCCTTTGACTTGCAGTGTGAACCACACTAATGCTCCCCCAGCACCCTCATGCCTGATCTTCCAAGTGGTCTTCTTTTATTGGAGGCCAACAATTTGGTCTACCAAGTGGTGGTCTTCTAACTGGGATCCTCGTGATTGGTCTACCAAATGGTCTTCTTCTATCTGGGGATCCACATTTTGGTCCTGCAATTGGTTTTGTTTATCTGGGACTCACGTGCTTGATAACCCACATGGTCTTCGACTTGGGACCCACATTCTTGGTCCTTCAGGTGGTATTCTTACACATGGGACCCACAAGTTTGACCCTCCAAGTGACCTTCTACTTATGACCCACAAGTTGGCCTTCCGTATGGTCTGTATGGGCTACAAGCAAAGACGTCGGATGTTAGCAGATGTCAAGAGAGACGATCTTTTCTTTGCCCACACAGAAAAAAATTTCAACCCACACCTCCTAACTAACCCAAGTTTGTTGGTGATAAGACACCAGCCTTCTCTCGTGAATGTTATCACCATCTGCTGAAATGGACCTCATTAGCCCCACTTCTGCAGTGAGGTCATTTAAAAATCATTGTCTCATTAAGCGAGAGATAATTGAAGGTGAATTATGCTAATGGGCAATTCTGCTCAGGTCTGACCTGGGGGGGAACACCAGGGGATCGTTGCATCGTCCCAAACTTTGGCCAGTAAAAGACATATCACCTTCGCTGTTTCTCAACTCTTTCCCTGAAACTACAAGCTGAAGAATCCCAGTCCTGATGGATCCGTCAACCCAATTGCAGTATGCTAATTAAGGCCCGCATTTGGAACCTAGAGGGCAATCCCTTGCTCCGGATCTTAATCGTCTGTTTCTCGCTAATTGCCTCTTGGGATTTATTATCACCTTAGGGGGAAGAAAAGAGAGTAATCTCGAGTCAAATTACTCACCTCAAGTAGGACAGTTTTCCCCCATGCGGGATCTAATATGATGTAGCAAGTCATTTACCATCAGTGAGACATACGTTCAACTTGCCTCGGACACTCATTTCGAAGGGGTTTGATCATCTCCTCTTCATGAACGAGTCTTCCACTTTAAATTTCATTCATTACTCGGTCACATTTCCTCCCCGTTCGTGGGCATTTTATCATTAATCTTTCAAGTGCAATCTTTATCATGTTTATTATGCACACAAGGCCTATGCTTCTGTAACCCTCCACACTTTACGAATATTACAGTAGTTCTTCATATGATGCTTGTTACATGTAACAGAGCCTCAGGAGACATATCTGTAATGTCAGATAACTTTCTTATCGTACTTCCTGCTCATGTGAACGTCTGTTTGTCTTGAACACTGTGCATGTGGCGATTGGACACATTATATGAACCGAGGTGACATATAGGTAGAAATAAGAAGGTAACGCCAGGAGCAGACGAAGAAATGGCCTCATTTGCTCACATCCACTCTCTAGCTGTCATGTGTAATGCACCGAAACCACAGCTCTACCTCCACAGCCAGGCCCCTACAGACCTTTTCGTTGCTTCCACTGACCTCCTCAATATGCCATGGTTCAGTCCACAC
>JAUUDW010646878.1:0-10754 GCA_032361385.1 Panulirus guttatus | reverse complement strand
TGTGTGTGTGTGTGTGTGTGTGTGTGTGTGTGTGTGTGTGTCTGTCTGTCTGTCTGTCTGTCTGTTTGTCTGTCTGTCTGTCTGTCAGACCCAAAATGGATCCTCTCCACATCTCCCACGCCCTACTGGGTCCTCCCCACACGTCCCACGCCCTAATGGGTTATACCCTTCCCAAACCTCCAGCGCCCTAGTGGGTCCTCTCTACACCTCCCATGCCCTACTGGGACCTTCCCACACCTCCTACACCTGTTTCGCCCTCCTCACACTCCCGAGGCCCTACTGGGTACTCACTTTACCTCTCACGTCCTCGTAGGTTCTTCCTACACGCCCTGTTATATCCTCCCCACACCTCCCACACAATAGTGAATCCCTCCCACATCCTAGTGGGCCTTCCCCACACCTCACATGACCCTCCTGATTCCTCCCCACATCTTCCATACCACAAAAGATTCTCCCCGCGCGTCCCAAGCCTACTGAGTCCTCCTCACGCCTCCTACGCCCGAATAGGTCCATCCAACAGCTTCCACATCCTACTGGGTCCTTCCCAAAACTCCTACGTCCTACTCTATCTTCCTGATACCTCCCACGGCTTCAAGGGTCCTCCTCACACCACCCATCCCTTCATGGGTCCTCCTTATACCTTTCACTCCCTCATGGGTCTTTCCCACACCTCCCAAGCCCACTTGGGTCCTCCCCACACCTCCCAAGCCCACATGGGTCCTCCCCACACCTCCAAGGCCCACATGGGTCCTCCTCACACCTCCCAAGCCCACATGAGTCCTTCCCCACACCTTTCAAGCCCACATGGGTCTTCCCCACACCTTTCAAGTCCAACTGGATCCCCCCTACATCTCCCACGCCTTCATGGGTCCTCCCTACACTGTGTTAGACCATTGTATATGTGTAAGCTCTCAGATTCCAATGTCACTTATATCACAGTACTCTTATGTTCATGAATGTCAGCGATTTTGGTTCTGATGGAAATTATATGTTACCGTATCGTCTCAAACCACCTGTTCATATACCATTGTTCACAGCTGTTACATTGGTACAGGACTCCGTGGTGTAGCAGTTAACGTTCCTGAATGTGACACATTCACGGGCCGCCCAGGGTCGAGCACATAGGTTTAACTCCTGGATACGGCAGTCGGTCCTCAGTCAACCCAGCTGTTCATCCACTACAGGAGTTGGTCGATAAAATGGGTACCTGGCTCAGGCTAAGGTATATGTGCATACAACGTTAATGAGATGGCCTTGATTAGGGCCTCAGTTGCCCGCGCCGTCCCAGCTCACTCTAGAAAAAATGATAAAGCATTTTGTTATGATATGGAGTAAAAATCGCACGCGAAGTGTGGATGGCAGTGTGGTTGACTGATCTTTATTTCTTCTTCCACCTGTTCCTCTAATACCATCACTGTCTGCTGTTATGTCATGTTTGATTACATTTGCATACATGTAACTTTGATTTCTTGCTTGTGCACGGGTTGATAGGGAGCTGTGGAATCTGTGCATTACACATGACAGCTAGAGACTGAGTGTGAGCAAATGAAGCCTTTTCTGCTGCGTCTGCTCCTGGCACTGCCTCGCTAAAGCGGGAAACCGCGAAGAGGTATACAATTATATTAGCAAGGCAGCGCCAGGAGCAGACGAAGAAAAGGCCGCATCTGCCCACATCCATTCTCTAGCTGTCACGTGCCATTCAACGAAATCACAGCTCTCTATCCACAACCGGGCCCCACAGACCTTCCCATGGCTCCTCCCGGCCACCTCATCGCTTCACGTGATCCGCGTAACTGTGAATCTAAATCATAAAAACGTTTTAGAGTCCGCGGGACAACCAGCGCCTCTAAATTAGTGTCTATATAATCTCTTTCCGCTTGAGACATAGTCCGACTTGAATGCGCTGTGAGCATCGTCTTCGCGTCAAGGGACTGCGTGTGGACATGACTCGGCCGCTTCATAAAGGCATCCCTCGCGAACGGAACCGCTTCCATAAAATTTGGGAACTTATGATGAACAAGTGGTTTAGTCATTGCCCGCTTGAGTGTCACGAACACTCGATGATCCAAAATGAGATTTCAACCTCTCCTCCTGTTAGTGGCCTAGGTATATTTGGAAAGCCACATGTTAATACTTTGTAGACTCCTGCTAGACCTACGAACTCACCACTGCCTTGGGACGCTATACCCTCTTCAGTAAGATTCAAAATTTGTGAGTTTCGTCTTCGGCCGAGCCTGCTGCACTCTTTCCAACACCAGCTGGTGCTTCTGAAAATATCGTGTCATGTCCCTGCCGGACACGGCGTGATATCCTCTAAGTACACAGCATAAGTGTACCATATATATATAAGGCGTTAATGGGATGGCCTTGATTAGGGCTTAAGTTGCCCGTGCCGTCTCAGCTAACATAAAAAAAAAAATCTAACAAGACCTTGAATCACGGTATTCGTCAAGTGGGGAAAGGCAATCGGTGAATCTCGAAACCCGAAGGGCGTCTTCCAGAACTGGTAATGACACCGTGGAAGTGAAACAAATGAAACAGAAGCAGTCAGAGACTTACTTTCTTCATCCTTATCGACGTGCCAGAGCTCCTGCAGAAGGTCCAGACGTACCGTATTGTTCTCCCCTGTGAAGTGAAGCACATCAGATAGTGTAGGAGGCGATGGGGGCACAGCATTCAGACGACGGTAATCAATTACCGGCCCCAAGGCCCCATCACCTGTGAACAGTCAACAATAGAGAGCTACCCGGGGCTCACACAGGGCACTTCTTGAACCAGACGACCTGCAGCCCACCTGGTCTCATGAGTGTGGCATGCGATAAGCTGAGATGTAAACAAGCTTAATGTAACGTCCCTATGATTATGATATGATCTCTAATATTAGTATACCCAACCGTCCATGTGGTAGCGCGACTGAATACCTGTGTTCACACATCAAGTCTACCACGTGATCCTTGAATTCAAGGACTCAAGTGTGCAGCGTACGGGTGTAATATGCTACGACCGTTCAGTTGATCGTCTATTGTGATGATATTCCACCACCTGCCAAGTCAGGTGTAACATGATTTACAGTATCGAAGTGATTATCACTCATATGAAAGTCATCTGCATCAGTACATTTCTTCAGTTACATGTCACAACTGCATCTGTTGGCCTGGAAGACACAGATATACCATTACTAATATTATCAACGCCCGCATCTGTCAACAGTTTATTTACTCCACATGAATTTGGGATGAAAAAGAAGACCCACCTGTGTGGCCATCCTTCAGGACCAAAGTCAGTGGGGTCAGGGGAACATGGAATGCATGAGCGTCCTCATGCAAATGCCCTCCCACCACTCTGTCATTCTACTCAGACTCGCTGTGCTGCACAGGAAATTCTATAAAAACATCTCCCAGCCCCGCCCATACACTCGCCATTGCTCAGCTGACTTATACGCATTAGAAAGGTAAAGCACAGACTCGCTATCCATGTGCCACACACTTCCTCCCTAGTGTATCCATCACTCTCCCGAGACCAAGCCGCTCTGAACGAGCTTTTTGGGTTATAAATCCCGCCTCACTTGGGTATTTTCCTAAAGGAATGGGTAGCATCACAAGCTACCGCCCACCACTTCCTGGGTTTGATCTCTACTGAATGATCCATCATAAATGTCCTCTGTATCAGTTTCCCTTAAATTGTAAACCAGCAAACATCAGGAAGGGTTATAAGATGTCTTAGGGCCACTACGCACTCAGTTTTCACCCAGTCTTAACTTTACGGGCCAAAATGTTGGCCTTTGCAGGTACGACTGTGTAGTTAATTTTCCATCCACAAGTCCAAGCATAACTGTGCAGTGTTGGACCACACGGTTAAAACTGAGTGTAAAAAAACATCGTATGTGGCAGCCGTTACAACCGTTGAATGCCCAGGTGAGGGAAACAACACCTCGATAATCAAGTGGTGTACCACCAGTAACTTGCAGATATCCTTAAGGAATGGGCGACAGGCCGTTACGGCTAACAGGGATACCAACTCTAGCAAGGAATTCAGTCTTCACAATATTCACTTGGGAGCCAGAATCTAATAAAACGAGGACCCCTTCTGCAGACAACCTACTGGCCAGGGAAGGGCCGTCCGATTGACACATAATGTGACCTGTACAGTACCTACTGCAGTGGGTAGAGACTATAGAAAAATCATCTACTTTCACTCGGCGATGGAGACGTGTGTGCACGTCATCACCTCTAGAGAACCCGGGACCGTAAACTTTTTGCTTGTAGACGCTGTCATTTTGAAGGGAGTGTTGGGGTAGGTGACTTGACCCTCGGCTCTCACGGGGAGTGGAGTTAAAGTGAGGGAGTGAGTGTGGCCGTGGCATCCGGGGATAGAGATATAGTCTGCGACGCGGTGAGATTACCACAATCGATCTTGTCTGGACGAACACACCAGTAGAGTCACGGGCAAGACAGCGGGATCATAAGGCGGTGGACAGGCGCTGGTCAGCCATGACATGTCTGTCATCGTCTGTAGCCGGGCCAACTAACGTGTCGGTTAACTCTGTCACTACTGACGCAGGACTCTTGATGTTAACGAGCTCAGGATAAAAAAAAACAGAGACTCGTAAACAAATCATCACCTGATAACAAATTGAAAAATGAAAACATATGTACGGATGTATAGTGCTATAACAGCCTGAATACGTTATGTAAACAAATAAATATAGAATAGGTGAGGAAATGCAACGGAGTAAAATGAGAAAAATAAAGATGGAGAAAGACTTAAGAAAGCTGTGACCCAGGAATAGGTAGACCAAGCTGAAATGAAACGAGCAAAACAAATGGCTGCCTGACAAATATAAGTACCGTTATTCTCTTAACGGAAGCCACAGGGAACGAACACAATAAGGAAGCAGGTGGCTGACAGACCCAGGGCAGGTAAACCCCCTCCCGGAGACCCACATCCAGGCTGGAAAGCAGATGACCTCACCCCATTCTCTGTGATGATGGTTGACTCAAGACAGCCGGGCATCCTAGGGGTAATTAAGAAGCCGCCTTGAGTGAGTGGAGGGGGAGGAGGGGAGGTGTGGATAAGGGCCTCTCCCATCCATCTACGCTACGTCACAACCAAGAAATGACGTCACGATGAGATCGACCGGGGCATCCGAGAGAGTTGACGTCACGGATGTATGGGCAGCAACCACTGCAGACAGGGTGACGTCACAGGCAAGTAACCTGTACAACGCCAGGAAGACGAAGTAATCACGCCCGGCTGGCGGGTCGTGTTCAGCCCAGCAGCATAAGCAGACCGGGTCCTGGGGGCAGCGTGTACACAACAGCACTTCGAGAGAGACAAAGGAGCTGCGTCACTTCGATGGGACGACGTCACTCGGCCCGACGTCTCCTGCACGACTTCAGCACGACCGTAGGACAGTGTAAATGACCTCCCAGATACTGAAGTCCTTCAGGGACTAACCAAACAGAGCAGACGAGTCACACATTTGCGCTATCAGGATTGCTGAGTCAAGAATCTTCAGGGCGCCACACCAACTGCTGTAACCTCAGGCTGCGGGCTGGAGCATCAGGAGTGGTTCAGCACTTAGCGGTGGTGGGTGTCTAGTGCTACCACTTGCATAAACACTGGAACGCTGACGAAAGAATGTACGTGGATCCCTATGCTTCCACCACTGTTATGAGACATCCAGATCACTGTAATTATTTTTTTTTCAACACTGTATTACCCATCTTGATGACTGAAGACGTAATGGGCGATTTCCAATTCATTCTTCCAATTACAGCCAAACCAGCTCCCTGTCCTCGCTCTCTACTGTCTTCCTCAGCAGTCTGGCTCCTCCTCTCCGGCTAGAGCTACACGTTGGTACTCCGTTTAACCAGCCTTTTCGTAGACAGTTGCACCACCCTACACCTCCCACGCCCTCATAGGTCCTTCACACGCCTCCCACGTTTTCATGGGTCCTCTCTTGAATTCCTCTACCCTCATGCGTGGCCTCACCTCCCCTCTCCCCCCATATCTTCCACGTCCTCACGAATCCTCCTACAATCCTCATATCTACCAGTCCTTCATAAGTTTTCCTAACGCCTCCAACGCCTTCATGGGTCTTCCTAAACCCTCACTGTTCCTCCCCATGCCCTCCGGGGTCTTCCACAACAACTCCCCCGCCCTCACGAGCCCTCAACACGTCCTCAGTATTCCTTATCTCCTGATGGATCCTTCCTACGCATCCTGTGGCTTCGTGGGCTGTACCCACATTCCACTCGTCTTCATGGGTCCTACTGCTCTACACTCTAATGGGTCCTGCTTGTGATGGCGCTTTCATAGACTCTGGCGCGCCAGTAGGACCTTTCTACGCCACCAGAGGCCTCTGTCTCCCACGTTCTGCCTACGGCTCCGTGGCTGCCATATGCCCAACAAACGTGTCCCATCTTCTGACACCTTAACACTGTACTCTCTACTGTCCCACCCCAAGTGTACTGTATAATACATACTTTGCATAACATTAATACATACTCTAACGTGTGTATCCACGTCCTGATGGTCGTAAATACATGTACACTTTGTATCACACACATACATATGTTCTTAAACTTTACTTTTACTGACTCTGCTGGAATTGTGGATGCAGTTCTGACGTTTATACATTTTTTTTAACTAGTTTGTTTAGATTAACATTATGATTTTTTATGTTAATCAAGAATTTGGTCAGACCATCTGGAGTTTCTCATATATACATATAAGTAATATGTGAGGCATGTGTAATAGTATCAGTCGTGTATAAGCTTAGAAAAGCTAAGCTAACGTTATTAATCCTATTACTGTGTCAGTCATCATGAGTCTCATTATGAACTTCACATTAACACCGCTACTTTTCTGAATTGCCCCAAATAATCCATGACCCGTCTTGGACACTGAGCAAAGACTTACAGATGTAAATCTATCCACAACTTCAACGTCTCTTCCTCTGATAAGCTGACTGAAAGCGAAGGTGGTTGAAATGGAACTTAGATATTCATCTGTAGTTCAGCCCAGCTCATGAACGTAGCCAGGACTGATATAACACTGTTTATTCTAAGTCGCAATGGTGGCTTTTTCTCTGGTGTCAATCCAGTCATCTGCCCTTGGTAGAGATCACGCGACTGCTGACCACCAGCAGTAGTCCAGGCGTTCCCTGACGAGACAACACTCAGCAGCAAATTCTCAAACCCAGAGTGTTCAGTCTGTCGCTGCCCGGATTACAGCACGCTGTCTGCAGTACGCTGTCACATCCAAGAGTTCGTGAGCCAAGCTGATGTGTCGTGGGCGCACATCCCGCCCATCGAGGGTCAGACATCCTGGGTCAGGTCATGGACGTCACACGAACGGTGGTTCAGACCAGCGTCACGCCGGCAGAGTCCACTGTCATGGAAACATTACCAGTTGAGAGACGGCATTTGTAGAACTCGTGTCTATCAAGTGATGAATCCCCGTGAGGCACACTCATCTAAATTCTCGGGTGACTCATACCAACAGCAGATATTCAGCGAGTCAGTGGTGAGGCGTCACTGAGAGTCACTTGAAACCAACTTTGCGTCACCAATCATCAGTGACGCCCGACACTGTTTTCTACCGATGATAAGTGACGCTGGACATCCTGTTATCAGAGATCAGTGAAAATACGTAAATAAATTGTTGGCAATTATTGCGATCACGAGCGACAGGTGGAACGTCTCTAGCAGCCACTTGCGACCGTCGGTACGTGCCTGTCGCAATCCCGCGTCGTCCTGTGTTAGGATTAAGGTGACCCATGAACACCAGAGTATGTATCATTATCCGTAAATAATCCAGGTGTTACTGGACTCCGCCGGCATATGGCTACGCCAAGAATGAAAAAAAAACAACCTTTGGCGATGTTGTATCATGGACTAAAAAGAGCGTAATCTCCTCGATGTAACTTCTTTTTCCAAATGAGTCCATTCTTTCCCTGCTACTGACTGTAGTGCAACCTTGAAGCTGTGATAAGTATCATCTATCTACTGGAGGTCAGGGGACACTGTGATAAGCGTTATCATTCCAGTTGCGGTCATGAGACACTATAAGTGTTATTAGTGATTATCAAAATCATCTCGTATCGTTGAGACCTAAAGTTATATCTAACCCCCCCTCCACCTCCATGTCTCACCCATGATCGCTACACCTCACGTGCCCACAGACGCCTTCGACGCTTTTGTATGTCCAGTTTACACCAGCCATGTCCTTATGTCCTTTACCGACCAACCTCATGCCCACGTGTCCCGGCCATACCACCTCATCACCTGTCCTAAGACTCTGATGTGGCTATACACACCTGTCCTACCCCTCTTGTGTCTCTTCCGCTCTTACCAGAAACCCTCAGATGACATCCTCCCTCCTCAAAGTTCTTCATTATATCTAAATAAAACGCTGTCTTCCTCACATGCCACGTGCACCCTCTGTTACCCTCATAAGTCTCATACACGGCAGAGTACACACCTCTCTCGCCTTGTACCTCCCATACACGTGTCCGCTGTCTTCTCTTGACCCTGTTCTCTCCTTCAGCAGCTCGTCAAGCCTGGTCTCGATCCTCGCCACACCACCACGTATCCTGTGCACGTCCTCCGCGCACCTGTTTGCCCTTAGATAAATCTAATCCTCGTCTCCCACGCCCTAGTATTACCTGTACACGGCCCCCACGCCATGGTATTTCTGTGCTCTTCTCTTACCTTCCAAATCAACATACACACGCCTGTCATACCCTCATGTCCCCTCACGCCTCTCAGCGTCCTCATCCATCGTGTATCCTCATAATCCCTAGGCATCATGTGTCCCGTGCGAATCTCTCTAAGATGTCCGACAGGAGCTCCTCAGGCTCTCATATCTCCAACAGGAGCATCCCATGCCCTTATGACTTCAAAAGCCGCCGCCTACGACTTGCTGTGTCCAGTACACGCGCTCCTGCACCCGTGTCTAATACCCGGCCCCCTCGTGCATTTTCATCTAGTACACGTCTGTCCTGAGTTACTGCACAGGCAACGATCAGGTCCCCATGTTTGTCCAGCGTATCCAAATCCTTCAATTGTTAGTGTGTTTTTACCACTGGCTAAAGGTCTAGTCTCTTATGATTCCAGGATGAACTGCGACAGTTTTGGAATTCGAGAAGAACAAAGCGAGACGACGAGAATTTCCCAGTGACCGCTCCAGTTGCTCCTGTGAAGAAAACAACGCCCACCCGAGAGTGGAAAGCCATAAGGGCGAAGGTGAGCTTGTGTCCTCGTTATTAATGGACTCTGTCGTGTTTTGTGGACGGGGAAACATTACAGCAGGGATGATATTTTTGGAGGGTGACAAGTGTAGGTGTGGCCTGCGCCTGTGCGCGCGCGCGCGCGTGTGTGTGTGTGTGTGTGTGTGTGAATGCGTAATTGTCCACTTACAATCACCTATTCGTAAATTACGGAGGGAAAGGGAAGTTTTACTTCGTTAGACCCCATCTTTTGTACATTTTCTACCATCCAGAAGACGTTTATATCTATGTAAGTTGCTGGTGTATCGTCAGTAATTACCAATCAAGGCAAAAAGATTAAGATACAGTAGATTAGATAGAACCAGTTCCATGACGCCATTGGATATTCAGAAATACAGAAATAAACAAGTGCAAAGACAGATACATGAATGTTTGTGTGTGTGTGTGTGTGTGTGTGTGTGTGTAAGTGTTAGTGTGTCCACAGTTTTGTGTGTATGTGGATATGTGAAGGTGTCTAGCGACCGATCTCATGTGGTCCGAGTTCTTCTGTTTGTGGTAATGAAGCAGTGAGGGGAAAGCGGGTGTCAGGAGACACGGGTATCAACACAGCGATTCATTACTTAAGTCGAAAGGCGATGGAGGTGGGATGTGGCCGCTGTATGTGGCGCAGGATGAGGTGAGGTGAGGTGTGGTGATGTAGGTGCGGGTAGCAGGATTCTTCTAGTGCTGGTGCCGGAGTAGGTGTGGCAAGAGGCCGATAGGAGAGGCAAGTCGTTGCCTGGGTCTCGTGGTACAGTTACAGGGGAGGTGTCGTTCCAAAGTCCCTGGATTTTGTAGGAGAATAGAGAAGTGGCCGAGATCCGGTGGCCTTGCCGCTGGCACAGGTAAGGTGATGGAGATTGGTCATGTTCCATAGTTTGGAAGGTGTAGGGCATTTGCCGTATTGGTGTTGGGGCCACAATGGGCAGAGGCATCGGCTGCCCAGAAATCCTGAAGAAGACGACTGTTGGGCATGTGCCACAGAGCTCCTGAAGAAAGGGACTTTGTCGGAGAGTGTTGAGCTAGTAGGCCCATGGTGGACGTTGGCAGGCGGATTTGAGGCCTCAGTGACTCACAGCCAGGGACTGCTTGGCTGGACGACTCACTGACTCTGACTGCTTCACTCATGCACGGATATTCATGACCAAGTCGGGTTAGTCCCGCCCATGGCGCGTCATGCGTAAGCGTGGTGGCCAGGATCACTAACGATGGGGCCCCTGGGGTATTACGAAGGACGATGACTATGGAATTCTAGATGCGGTGAGCCACTTGTTGTTAAGCTCACGTCGCCCTACCATCTTCCGACCTGGAGGGAGGTCAGTCTGGGTCACACTTCGTCACAGTCAAGGAAGCGGGTCAGGCATCTTTCTAGCTGGTGAATTATGACGTCATCATGACGACATGGGTTGTGTGCTGGGGGATGGACGTCAGGTCGCTGTCGGAGGGACTGTGTAGCACATGGCGCTCAGTGAGGATGATG
>JAUUDW010646867.1:244-10754 GCA_032361385.1 Panulirus guttatus | reverse complement strand
TCATGCTGATGTGAATGGTTATTTCGGAAATATGAGCGAAAAACGATGGGTCAAGCCGGCTGAAATACATAGTAAGTCCAGTTAATTCTTCAATTTAGGCAACATAGATTTAGAGTCTCCAGTTCTTGCTCATTCAGTGGTTAACTTTCAATTTGTCTCTTCTAAACTCCAAAAAGAAAATGGGGTTCATTTTAAGACAATTTATTTGAAAATTTTCCTTTTTTGGACCAAGACTGGACTAAGGTGTGATTTGGAGCAAGTTGGGAAATGGCTTCACTGTTCTACATTTACCTTGTTGGGCCTCATGTAAGCCTCAGTTTCCTGAAAAATATACTGAGATTTTGGAAATAAATCACATAGCATATGGTTTGAATGCTGATTTAGAGTATGATCATTTTGATTATTTAGACGTTCCTTCGGCTTGTCCCTTTAGTCACCGCCTGGAAGGTTAGGATCCAGCCAGTCATGAAAAATCTCTGCTCTAAATGGAGGAAAGATGAGGCCTCCATTTAGTTTTTTCATATGAATAGTTCATTGGTCCTGTTACACAGTTTAGAGCACCTACCCATTGTCATGTCTGAGTTGGACATTAGTCCACAGGGAGACTGGTTTGCCTTTTCCTCAGACCAGTTTCTTCCTTTCCCTTCTTCCTGGGAAGAGGAGTGGCATCAAAGGGAAAGTTGTGCATGTTGTAACCTGCCAGACTGATTTTCCTTCATTGGAAGTGAAACCTAGCTAGCCTGCTTGTGTTCGAGATCTTTGTAGGCCATGATGGCCTTAATATCTTAGGACAGAGCTGATCATAGGTTCCACAGTTCTTTTTAGCTTTTAGAAATTGCTGATTTTGAAGAAGTTATGAACTGTCTGCAGAGGCCATGCCTATTTTACTTTCATCTCTCAGGAACACCTTCTTTGAACTTCCAGCAGCACACAGGAAGCAGGCCATGTCGACTGGGCAGGACCACAAGTTCTTCAAAAACAACATTTGTGTATGAATAGACAGATTTGAATATAAGATACCTTGCCAGACAATTGTAGGGTGTGAATGTCTTCCCTAATTTTTTTATAAAAGTTTCAGAAAGTTTCAGATGAGATCTTTATCAATGTAAATGATATACCATTCCCTTATGAGCAGTCACTTAAGCTGGACCTGATAGAAAAGGTTTTAAACATGCTCTTAACCCTTAGATAGTGCGCATGGTTTGGAAATACCATCACGGAATGCACTTAAAATCTAAGAGATAAAAAAATTCTGTTATTAAATGATAGATTAGCATTCATATCTAACAGAAAAATTGAAGAAAGTTGTATTATTTCAAAATTATATCACAGTGATATGTGTGAAAAATGAAACATGTGTCCATAAGGCACTTTTCTGTATAATTCCTTCAGAGGAAACCAAGAATGAATGCAGATCACTGTACAATCAATATGTATACGGAAAGAGGTATAGCTCTGTTTCTGTTCACGTGTGCATGGCTTCTGGTAGTCAAGTTTTGGCAGTGTAGTCAAGTTTGACAGTGCACCTGTCATGAAATTTATTACATGGTCAAGAAAGATTAAGCTGTTGACAAATTATACCTGCAACATGGCTATCCAATGTATACAGACCATCACTAATATTCATGTTACAATTCTTTGTACGCATAATAAGAGAAGCTTCAGTGGTGTTTCTCTTGATATGAAGTTACAAGTTTTAAATAAAGTAGCAATAGTCCAGTCAGTACAGTGGTCATTATTTCTAATGTGAATAAGCAATGCACCAGAAACAGTCATGTCCTGAAACAACATTTCTGTTCCTCAAGTTTAACAGAAAGATCCCTACCAGTCTGTCCTGTATAAAATGTATTATGGCATGTAAATACAGCGTACAGAATTTTTTTGGTGAGTTTTTGATCAGTGTTCTGAATAGCATAAGTATTGCTGAAGGCTACAATCAATTTCAAAGTTTTGAGAAGGTAGGGATTTAGAGTAGAATTATTACTAGATGGCAGAACTAAAAGATTCTTATCATAAGGAGGCTTAGGGTTTTCTCTATAAAGTGATTTCTTTGCGAGATTAAGAGATTTATCAATGAAAGATTTAGAATACTTTAAATTGGAACCAGTATGAATGTTCTCAGACTCTTTATCCATGAATTCTGGATTGCATATACATAGTGTCCTAAGGAACGTTGATTGTTTAGCTCTGTGTTAGGCATGGTACTAATGAATGTATGAACAAACAGTTGTGGGTTTTCTCTAAATATCCAATGTGCTGACCCAATAGAACAAACAATCTAGGTATGGAGACTATCAGTCTGTCTGTATCTCTGATGCCCGTTCCCTCTGGGAACTCCCATCAAGGGGTGGCCACAGCAAAAGAGTCTCCACTTATCCCTGTCCTTACATGCCTCCATCACATACACCATTCCACGCGTTGTTCCTCTGTCACTCTTCCTCCAGTATACCTCTACCCTTTTTGCCAATGTCATAGGTGGTTGTCCACTCACAACAACTCCTTTAATTGTACTATCACACACACTCCTTATAAACTCCCAGTATTGCATTCTTTCCACATGCCCATACCACCTCAAAATATAATGTTTCACCCAATCTTCCACTCTACAATAAACTCCCTTTACATTCCTTGCCATACCACATCTCTCCTATTCCTTTTCATTTCTTTCTTCATTCCATCTAGTCACGCACATGCTCTTCTTAAATAGCTCATTTCCACAGCCTGGATTCTTGACCTCTGTGACTCATTCCACTTCCATGTTTTGGCTGCATAGGTCAGGGTTGGGAGGACTTTGCTGTACCATAATCCTCTCTTCACTTCCATACTTACACCTCTACCCTTCATTATTCTATTAAGGGACTTGATGATTCTTCTACCCTGTACTGTTTTCTCCCTTATCTCTCCTTCCATATTACCACACTTACCCAAGACAGCTCTTAGATACTTAAATTCCCTCACTTCTTCCAGTCTTTTTCCCCCTCATATCCACAGCACAATTTAGTACACTGTCTTCTTTCAGTCTATATGGTTTTACAAAATCTATATTTTTACTCTGTTTCCTTTCAGACACCATTACTTTACTTTTACTTGCACTTACCTTCAATCTCCTTACACACATCATAAAACACACTTACAACCTTCGTAACTCCTCTTCAGTCTCAGCAAACAACACAGTATCATCTGCAAACAGGCTTGCCTCTAGCCATCATATCTCACCGCCACACTCCATCTCTGCACCCCTTTTCTCTAATTTGCTTTTATATCTTGTCACTCAATCCATATATACATTAAAAAGCTTCGGTGACATCACACAGTCCTGCTTCACACCTACATGTATGCTAAAACTTTTTCTCAACTCTCCACCCACTCTTACACATGCATTTGTGCCTCTATAGAAGGCATTTACACCATCCAGCAGTTGTCTCCCCTATACCATATACCCTTAACACATACCATAAAGCATTCCATTCGACTCTGTCATATGCTTTCTCTAGATCCAAAAAAGCTGTATACAACTTCTTACCTTTCGTTAAGTACTTTTCCATGGTCGTCTTTATTACAGAAACCTGATCCATATACCCCCTACCTTTCCTAAAACCCCTTTGCTCTTCACTTACTCTTCATTCAGTCACTTCCATCACTGTATCAAATGATATTCTTGCATACACTTTTCCTGGTATACTTAACAGACTTATCCACCTATAATTGCTGCCTACATCCTTAGCACCTTTTCCTTTGAATAAAGGAACTGTAATAGCTTCACCCAGTCCTCAGGTACAACCTTCTGTATCCATGCAAAATTACATCTATTTATCTATCTATGTCTCTGATGCCTGTTCCAGTTGGAACTCCCAGATGCATCCACTCTATCACACTTTCTCAACCATACTTTAGCATTTCAGCCGTGATCCCATTTACTCCAGAAGCCTTTCTTACCTTCAGCCTTATTATTGCCCTTCTTACCTCCCTTTTTTCTGTAGGTCCCTGCACTTGCATCCTATTCCTTCACTCCTCCATACCTATGCATGTAACAACTGCTGCCTCCCCTTCTTCCACATTCATCAGTTCTTCAGAATTCTCTTTCCATCTTTCTTTCACCTCCTCCTTTTGATTCAGCAATTCATCTTCCTTACGTTTCACATTAACATTTCCACTCATACATCCACCTCTTTCGTTTTTCACCTTCCAGTATAGTTTCTTATTATCCCATAACTTTTCACTTAACTTTCTTCCAAACTCTTCATCTACTCTTTCTTTGATTTCCTTTATCAGCTTCTTAACATTTCACTTACATATTTTGTATTCTTCCCTCCTCCTTTGCAGAACTTCCACTGGTACATTCCTATTGAACAATCTACCATATGCCTTTTTTCTTCTCTTCCACAGCATTTCTAATCTCTTCTGTTCACCATGCATTGCCCTTTTTATTCCTTTGTCTGAGTACCATGCATCCAACTACTGATTCTGCAGCATATAATCATTTTCTAATTCCTCAGTAGATCTGATGGAAAGTACTAAATTGTTGAGTTGGGAAGAAATGTTTGTAAAATTTCACTTGTTGGCCAGGTACAGAGTACATTTTCTACTTATCTAAACCAGATTGCTGTAAAGAGTAAAATATCTCTCAGTATTTTTTTTTAGAAATTCTCTATAAGGATAACTTAGCACTGGTGAAAGAGGGTTACCCATCATCATACCAAACTTTTGAGAATAGCATTCTCCATTAGAGTAAAATATGCAGTCTTTGAAAAAAATTTCATCCTTTCAAAAAGCACAGAATTTGAAACAGGTAAATCAAGAGTATCCAAAGAATTCACAAGGTATTCTAATAGGTCATCAACTGGAACTTTTGTAAACGTGTAACGCATTAAAACTAATGAGTTTGAAATCATAATTACTTGGAGATTGTTAAGTTTGCCAACTAAATCTATGTTGTTCATAATATTAGAATATGATATATTACTAACCAGTGGGTTCTGTATCTCTGATGGCTGTTCCTTTCTGGAACTCCTCCAAGGGGTTGGTCATGGCAATAGAGTCTCCATAACTAGTGAACTCCAGGGCAGCTTCTTAGCCTTTAGCACCTCACCCTTAGCAGGCCATTGGCAGAGGGTAAGTCTAGTGCAGTGGTTGTAGAGGCTTCTACCTAATGTTCCTACTGACTTCTTCCACCAAATGTTTCTACATAATGCTCCTACCTAAATGTTCGTACCTATGACTTCTACCCACTTCTCCCACCATTTTGCTAAAAGGCATGGCTAGCACATAGTGCTCACTACAGGAAAATCTAGAGTTATGAAGAGCGAGCTGTGTGAGTTTCGTCAAATGTTATGTGTGATAAGGAGAGATTACATGTTTGTGGACAGGTTGCCAGTAGTCCACATGTGGGTAAGGCAGAAAGAGAAGACAGCTATCTGGGTCAGAGGAGTGTAACATGACAACCCCTAAAATGCTGGCTGACCACATGGCTGTCACTAACCCTCCCAATACTCAGGTGGGTAGTACTGGTGGTATACCTTCCTAGTCATAGGCTGCCTACCAACTACTACCAGTGGGTTTGATAAAGAAACAAATAATTTTGACAAACATGATTGAGGCAACTGAACTCACTATGGGTCTTTGTGGATAGTTTGGCTTATGGGATTTGATGACTCCTTGCATATATGGCTGTGAAAGAGACTTTGGTTGTTTATTGAAGTGATCACTTACCATGTTTAGTGGATTTCTGCTAAGTTTAAGGTATGTCGTATCATCAGTTAAAAGATCATTCATTTTTGAAAAATAAGCATCTTTGTTCATAATCACAACTACACTAGCCTTATCTGCTTTACTGATATGTAGTTCACTATCTTTCTTCAAATTGTTAATTGCACAGATGAATATTTTAAGATGATTTGTTGTAAACCTCTCTGATAAACAAGTTTAAAAGGATACATTATTTGTCTTAGGTTACAGCATAAGTTTTGTGTGCTGTAACAAGGAATCAGATTGTGTTGATGTTGCAAGATCATTTTGTAAATTTTTGTAATTTGGGGAAATACATTGGAAGTGAACATTTATAAAGGTTTAGTGTATGCTGTAAATTTAAAAGCCAGCAGTTCCAAATGGTCCAAAGAGATTCATCATCCAAAAAGATTCATTGGTGCAATTATCAGTTTAAAGGAAGGTAGTGAACTACATATAACTGAAGCAGATAAAGCTAATGCTGTTGTGATTATGAACAAAGATGATTATCTGTCAAGACTGAGTAATCTTTAAGTGATGATACAACAGTCTCTACACTGTAAAAATCCACTCGACATGGTTTTTACTCACTTTGGCAAACAACTGAAATATTTTTGAAAGATAGTAACTCTCTCATCAAAAGATTTTCATTACTCTTTCCTTCGTTAACATATATGTATGGACTCGCCAAAACACACAAGCCAAACTATCCTGCAGCGCCCATTGTTAGTTCAGTTGGCTCAATAAGTTAAGCCCACTGGTTGGTAGTATATCACATTTTAATGTCATGAACAATACAGGTTTAGTTAACAAACTTGATGATCTGCAAGTTGATTATAATCTCAAAATGTAAGTTTTGATGTGTCATTCTTGTTCACAAAAGTTCCATTAGATGACCTAATAGAATATCTTGCATATTCTTTGGATAATCTTGATTCTGTGTTTCTTGAACTAATAAAACTGTGTATCTAAGACAGATATGTGAATATAATGGCAAAAATTATAGTATTATGATGGGTAACCCTCTTTTACCATTGTTAATTAAGTATTATATGAATTTTTTTAAACAAAATTATTGAAGGGTATTATACGCTCAAAGGCAATCTGGTTTAGATATGTAGATGATGTACTTTGTATCTGGCCAACAAGTGAAAATTTACACATATTTCATCCCCAGCTCATCAAAATACAGTGGAACTAGCAAATTGATAAATGTTCCTATACCTGTTTAATTTCAACATTTACAGAACACCTACCAAAGTTGGAAAATGTATTTTCACAACTACTATGCACATTCAACATTCCTATTGATGTTCCTGAGGACATTATGTTTATGCATTCCAGAATTCATGGATGAAGAGTTTGAGAATATCTTTAGTATTGGATAGGAGTTACAGCATTCTAGATCTTTCATTGTTAAATATTTTAATTTGGCAAAGAAATAATTTTATAGGGGTAACCCCAAGCTCCTTTTGATAGCAAGAATCTTTTAGTTCTGCCAGCTACTGATTTTACTCTAGTTCCCCATCTTCTCAAAACATTAAATGGGAATGTAGCCTTCTGTAATACCAATACTATTAAGAATATTCCATTCAAAAACTCATCAGAAAATTCTGCAGGCTGTGTTTACAGAATTTCTGGCAGAAGCTATGATGTGCTTTAAACAAGACAGACTGGTAAGGATCATTCTGTTAGTCCAAAGCAATTTAGATATTGTATAAGAACAGGACGGGTTCTAATGCATTGTTTTTCATGTTAGAAAGACAAATACTGTATTGATTGGAACAATGCTACTTTAGTTAAGACTTGTAACTCTGATCAAGAGAAGTATCACTGAAATTTCTCATCCTATGTACACAGAGAATAGCTATGCTGCAGGCAAAATTTGTAGACAGCTTAATCAGTCTTGACTGCGTAATAAAATTCTATGACAGGGATGGTGCCAAACTCAACTACCAGAAGCCATATGGGTGTAAACAGAAACAACACATTTCCTCTTTCCATTATTATATTGACTGTATAGTGACCTTCCTTCATTCTTGGTTTCCCTGGAAGATGTAATACACAATAGTATCCTTAGGACTTACCATGTTTTTTATCTTCATGCTTATGTGCACATTTTATATATTAACGTAGTGATAGCCAGGTCATGGGCTAAATGAGCACCTAGAGGGTCCTGGAGTGGCTGTGAATGATGTGTTTGTCAGCTATGGATAACAGAGGAAGATTTTGTGATGATAGTTCTCTTTCAGTTGAATTTGTTTCAGTAGAATTTCATACACAGGCACATTGTTTGTGGTAAATAACATATATTTAGAGATATTTTACCTTTCATATTAAATTTCAGTGCGAGGGAGACTGGCTGTCAGTGGTAGATATAGAAGGATTTGTTTCTTTTGTTATACTGAAAACTCTATTCATATTTCATCTGTATGCCTAATTTACACACAGACATAGCGTAAATGGTGAACAACATGAATACCACTAGTCTTTGTATTGAGATGGAGCTATGTTCCTGTAGATCCATTATATAATAGAATGTTGTTAAGTGAGTCATTGAAACCCATTTTGTAAGGGGTTACATTGCTAACCAAAGATATGGACAAATCCCAAAACAAATCAATCTTTCTGATTCAACAATTTTTACCATATCATAGATAAATTAGACAGAATTTGATGATACTTAGAATGCTGGTGATAAGGACTTAAGTTGGTGAAAGAGTTGAATGGGAGTGGAGTGAGGATTACTGGGAGAGAGAAAGGGGACTAGGCATGTCTGCTTTACCCCCTGAGTGAATTGATTCAGCAACTATTTCAACTATAGATGTAGGAGAAGTTTGCCTTGATCTTTTGAAAAGGCCAACAAGTGTCAGCTGTGTGGCCTGCCTTTTCTTTCACAATAAACTTACTTGTATAGATGTGAAGCATCAGTAATCTTTCTAGAGAAGACCAGAGTATGTTCATTGTTGGGTCCATGACATTAATGAGGGCCACAGCCTCTTTAGATGATCAAACACTTCTGCTAGTCCCTTGGTTGTGAATGGGCTTTTGGTTGGGAATTTACCAGGCCTAGCATCTACCAGTTAAATAAGATTTCAGATGATTTTCCTGGTACTTTTGGGGAATAAATATAATACCTTTTACTTTATTTTATCTGAATCTAGCAGAAGAATGCAAATGTCAAAAATGGGAAAGCATTCTTAGACACTGCTAAATGACTGAGATGTGACTCTACCTTACAAGGAGGACTGTAGCATATGACAGGCTAATAACAAGATTTGATTGGTGAGTGGTGGAGTCCCATATATTTTGTATGATTAAACAAAGTTGATTTTCAGGTTGGCAGCATACCTGCAAACACTGCGCTAGACTTGCCTTCTGCCAGTGACCTGTTAAGGGTGAGGCACTAAAGGCTAAGAAGTGGCACTGGAGTTTTTTAGTTATGGAGACTCTGCTGCTGTGGCCACCCCTTTGAGGGAGTTCCAGTTGGAACAGGCATCAAGAGATATAGATAGATAGACAGAATATTTCGTCAGTAATGGGAAAGAATAATCAATATTTTAGATGTAGATATTTTTTTTCAAAATGTTGCTATTGCAAGTCATTGGTGTCATTCAAAAAATTTGTACATTTATTCTTAGATGTTTTTATTGCAAAATTTTCACTCAGACATTGCTATTTGAGGGCTTGTGGTATATGTAAAATTATTACACTCTTCAGGAGTTTGAGTGACTGGCATGTATGGATAGGATAATGGAGATTTTTTTTTTGAAGATATCTTAGGTCTTTACATTTCCCCAGTACCAAAGTCCCCTATTACCCCATAAAGAAAATTATGCACAATGATTTCATAATTTCTTCCATAAAAGCAAGTTTACTAGGGATGCCTGCCTTACCTTCTAACGTAATCTACCACTAAAATTTCCCCATACATTGCTTATTTCTTCACATTTCTTAAGTTTTTATTTTACACTCCTCTCACCAACTGATTCATAAGTGTTTCTCCTTATGATAAGCTCAAGTCATCCACCACCCTACTTATTTTCTGTGAAGTCACCATGTATACATGAGCTTATTGTGAAAAGCAATATACCTTTAATGGTGTATCAATGGCATGATAAAGCAGTTGGATGTTTATGCTGAAGCAGAAAAACCTAGAACATCAATTAATGTTATTCACTGTATCCTAAGGGAGCATCAGTTGATGTTAGCTGCTGTTGAAGGGATAAACAAATCCCAAAACCCAAGAGGAAGTCTCTTTTCTTAGCTTGCTGTTAACCTTTTCACTGAATAGAAGTAGATGACAGGCATTCACTTTCCAGAGAAGTACTTCTGCCTGGTAGTGGAAAGGCTAGTGGTGATGATGCAGTGAGCTGTCACTGTGCTATGTATCACTCTTTGCTGAGGTCACTGTTTTTTGTTCTCTTTGCTTCACCTACACTTGGGTCGCTGGTATCCTCTCCTCATCTTCTCTACCTCTAAAAACACGTAACAAATATCTCACACAACCCTTTATTCTCCAGTCTCTTCTTTTTTTCAGAAGAGTCATAAGTGCACTTTCCTATTAGATCTGCTGATGCTGAACTGGAATGGTGCCACTAATCAAGGTGGGGTGGATGGATTCTGTGACTTCATTGGCCAGTATCATGCAGCTGGAACTAACTCCACTCTTCCTTACATAGCCCCAAAACTTGGCTTTTTCTCTGTTCATTTCTGCAAAATTCACAGTCTGAAATCTAACCTTCCTTCAATAGAGCACCCTCTGTCCATTTTCTCCCCGAATCAT
>JAUUDW010646856.1:0-10754 GCA_032361385.1 Panulirus guttatus | reverse complement strand
CATCATGTGATGAGTATATGTATAACATGATAACTCTTGAATTTTGAAGATATTTACGTTGATAAGATTTTGTAAAACAAAAGTTCGAAAAGCAACCTAAAACAAAGACTTGTAAGTAGTTTGAAATTTCATTGATATGTAAGAGTTCCAGAAATAAATCAGGGAACAATGACACCTCTCTTACGGTACTGGGGTAAGAATAGAAATGTATGTTACCAATCATAGAATACAACAAAGCAGATGATATACTTTAAATATTTAGGTTTCATATTATATTTATAGAATATACGTAAGTTTAAAGCAGTAAATTTGCCTTCTGACTATGTAATAATACTTAAACTCTTCCTATCTGTGCACATCATCTTGAGCATCTGGGTGAGAACCAGTTAGCTTTCATTATCGTCTTTAGAAGTGATCACGACTGCGGAAGTTGCATTCATTATCACATGTAAACAGGTGCTTCATCAGGCGAGTGTCGAGCTGGAGGAGGTGACGCCCCCGCCACACATTATTTCACATCACAGTTTAATATGGCAGGCCGACTCTCTCGCCTCGCCTCGCCCCGCCTCTGCTGGCGAGGTCATGATGCTTGGTCTCTGTGGCCCTTGCCTGTGTTAAGGACTCGCTGAGGGACATGGTGATTCCCTGGAGGGCCAAGGAGGGAAGGGCGCGAAGAGAAAGGACTGGAAGGGAAGTGGAGGGGAAAAAGGTAGAGAGTGAGACGTGAAATATCCAGAGGAACAAATGGGAGACGCGCAGAGAGAGAGAGAGAGAGAGAGAGAGAGAGAGAGAGAGAGAGAGAGAGGAGAGAAGTCGACAACTATTCTCTTCGAGGAAAAGACGTATCATAACGGTCAATGCTCGAGTGGCCAATCTCCGCAGGGAAACTGTGGGAAGCAGCAGCCAGACGGGTGCTCCGGGCCCAAGTCTCCGTGGCAGGGACACAATGCAGACAGCTCAAGATAGCAGTGGTCATAATGATAACTGTAGAACAGGGGGAGGACAAAAATGGATGACTGGAGAGAGGTGATGCCTGGAGAATTAATGAGGCGAAAGGGTTTTGACTTCACTCACACTAGTAGAAATATGAACGAGAATCAGCCCAGATATAATGAGCAGTACTCCACATTAATGCGAAAAAAAATATCGCTGATAAGATATAGCTGCTCCAAGGAAAAATCATTACGACACCTATACAAAACCCCAAGCATTTGGGATGCATAATTTATGATGTTGATTATGTGGGGTTTCCAAGTTAAAGTGGAGGATCTGATTGTTCCAAATATGTTAATGTATTACAGAGTTGAGCTGTGGTTTCGAAAGCAAACGTAGGGAAACGAATATATAGAGAACTATGGGCAGAAAATGCGTTTTAACAATTCGAGATGTTCCACAGATTCGAAGCGAGACAGGATATAGGATCATTTAAGATACAGAGAACGAGCATTACAAGGAGGAAGGGAAAGTGAACAGTGACAGAAGCTCAAGACAGAAAATCACTTCTGGAAGGAAGAAAGAGAGTAGGGCGACAGGATAGAACCCTGAGGAACACCACTGTAATGTAACGGCCGGAGAGGAGGCTATATGCTGGGGAACAGAGAAAAGCAGAAAAAAAGGGAAGGAATTTTAGAAAGCAAAGATTTATGCCACACCCTGTCAAATGCTTCGAGATGTCGAGGGGCCACGACAAAAGTTTCACCCTAATCCCTGAGAGAGGAGTACCAGAGATGAGGCAAATAGGAGAGATCACCGGCAAACCTCGCACTGCGATAAACCATAGTGGTGACCAGAAAGAAGGGAATAAGATGAGACTTAATAAGGATAGATTCAATAACTCTGGAGAGAGCATAGTGGCTATAGCAGGAAGGGTCAGCGCGGTCTCCTCTCTTAGTGATGGCTGCACCAGAGAAGGAGGAGGAGGAGGAGAGGTCTGGGTTTGGGGACGGAGACGAAAAATAGGCGAGTACGGATCGGAGCTGGCTCAGAGGCACATTCCCTTAGGGCTGTACTGCCCTACAGCCCTGATCACTATCCCTCCTCACTCACCCTGCAGCTCAGGGGATCAGCCCTCCTCACCCACCCCGCCAACCACCATCATCTCTGGCCACCAAGCCTGACTCAACTCTTGACTCCTCATCCACCCATCACTTAACTCATCTACACCTACTTATGAGAGATTATTCACCCGTCTCTCATCTCATTCACACCATTTTATACATCGTCATCATTCATCCGTTACTCAACTCTTCCACATCATCTTGTACAAGATCACCCAACCGTCTGTCAGCTCCTAAACACAAACACGCCGCTTTACGAGCACTTCGTGAATCCTCAAACCCCCAAAACCCCTCAGCAAAGGACAGAACACATCCACCTCCTTCATCAAACCACCCACACTAACTTACGATTCCACCCAAAGTAACTTACCATCCCACACACACACACCCACACCCATCCACCATGCCGCCCACTCGCACCTACACACACACATACACACACACACATCCACGCACCTCACCATTCCCCACACCCCCCTAGTCCCCCCTAACTCATTACCATTCTGCCGCCTCCTCTACTTTGGCTATGACTAATGTCCAGCTGGATTAGAAATGGCCAAGTCACACAGAGCTCCACCGCTCGACCCCTATCACCACCGGCAGGCATAAATCACAGGCGCCCTGCAGACAGTGTTACCCCAGGGGTGTCCTGGCTTGGCCCTTATGTCCTTGCTAGTCGGGCGGCATGTCAGTGCTAATCCTTCGCTTCCATGTTTTCGATGTTTTAAGATCTATGACATTGCTATGAAGTGTGGGTTTGGAGATCACCTTTATGTTATTGTCTGCCATATAGCAAAACAATGCAATCCCACAAGCCTCCAGACTTCGTCTCTGTGTCCGTATTATTGAGAAGGATAGATATTGCTATCCTAGAAGCGTCTCGATATCGCCCTTACATCACTGATCACTGTTGGCAACGCGACAAGGCAGTGCTATCCCATCCGAGTCTCACTTCACCCTTAGTATCACCGCTGGTCTTGGGTTAAGACAATGTTACACTAGGGGCGTCCTCACATCGCCCTTGTGTCAACGATGCCGTCGAGTCAAAACCATGTCCTCCCAAGAGGGCGTCCTCGCTTAACCCTCGTGTCATCGATGGTGTTGGGGGTAAGACAAGGCTAACCCAAGGGCGTCCTTACTTTACCCGTGTGTCGTGGGTCTGGTAAGCTAACCCAGGTACATCTCCGCCTCACCCATGTGTCCCAGATGATCATCTAGTAGACCCATGTTATCCCACGGGGGTTCTGACTCCATCATCGTGTTATCGTTGGTCTGGCATCGAGATCAGACTATCCTAGAGGGCGCCCTCCAGTCACCAACGCTTCGTAGATGGTCTGGGGACACGACCACCTTGTTCCACTCTTGTGTCTCCGTTGGTCTGGGACAGGTACCCCCCAACATTCCTGTGTTGTCCTTGCGCTATCCAAATCACGTCACATTCTGAGTTCTTGTAGCTGGCTTGTGCCGCTGACACTGACGGGTAACTGAGGAAAAAATAAAAATAAACTGAATTTTCAGAATACAGCTCGCAGAGAATACAGGATCACATGTTATAAATGCTCTACGACTCTGTTGGAAAGGATGCTATTACGCTCAGTCACAGCTCACGCCGCCTCTCACATGTCAAGCTCACGAGCGAATTGGTGAATGTCTTTTCCTGAAGGTGTGGGTGAACGGTACACCCACTGCTAGAGGATGCCTTCCGTTCTTCCCTATGTCGTTCTTTCCCTCGTAGCTTCGTTGTCTTCCACCCTCCTTTTCCCAGAGGAGATCTCTTCGTTAGTTCCCATTCGTCTGTCGTCCCATTCCTTCCTCTTCCCCGTTTCTTCGCTTTCCAGCGCTCCTTTCTTCTTTGCTCTTCGCTCCTCCTGTCTTCTTTGTCCCCGCCTCCGACCTCCGTGTCCCGCGGCGTCTGCGCTCTCCATCGTTTTCTTCGTCCTGGTTTCGACCTGGCCCCTCGCGTTTCCCATTCGTCGAGTCCTTCGTCCAACCGTCGCAGCTGGAGTCTCGCCTACCGTTAATCTCTGACCCCTGCAACTATAGGTCAACGGGGTTCGCAATGTTCTGGAGGGGACACCCTCTGTAAAAATGTACACTTCAATCACTCCACATAAATATCCCCACAATTGTATCTAATGCATTCAACCTTTTGTCTGGATTTTCAAATATACGATTTCAGTAAATATGGAGCAATACAAGCGATCGTTTGGACTTCTCGGTCTCCGTGCATCAAGAAATTTCAACGTATGTTCTGAACACCTGAAAGTTCAACGATCATCACTTAACACGAACTTAGTGTAAGGAGGAACTTGAACTTGCTTGTAGTCATACAAGCCACAAGTTCCTTGTTGTACAGTGGGGAGAGCTAGTGTGTTTGAGAGAAAATATAATAATACTTCCCTTAATTTCTATTGAACACCTTCCGAGAAAGCTGTTCAGGGTTCCTCTATGGCACCTTAGTGAATGGGGACACCCCACTCGGATATTCAGTAACACTTCTGGGAGTTCAAAAGCAATTCAAGAACCCTCAGGAATCTCAAGGGTTCGAGTAATACCTCACCCCCAGAGGGCAGGATGACGAGGCTCCGGTGGGAGGAGGGTCAAGATTAGAACACCAAATGCAAATTCTGTGCCAAGAAGCAATAAGAAAAAAAATAATCTCCACTCCTCCCATCTCTTGGGCTCCACCAGGCATTTTATCGCTAAGTCACAAAGCTATCAATCACTCGGTAAAGAAAAAAAAAATCCGACACGAGGACAGAGCCGAGAGCGGGGAGGGAAAAACCCGAGCAAATAATGGCTTCAAAAATCCAGTCATAAAACAGCGAGGCAGTCAAATCTAATTTGGCAACACCGTGGTGACCCGACCCTGGCTGTATGATAATATCCATGGAGCCCCTGACCTCGCTATCACCATCATCGTTTGCGAGATTATCAGGTCAACCAATAAAGGTCAACATGACCTAAACTGTTACACATCCTTGGAGGAGAAAAAAAAAGTAAATGTGTCGTATATGTAAAATCCCTGAAATCGTGTCGAATATAAGGACGATTAATGGGAGCCTTATGGGAGAGGCGAAGTCGAGCCTTATGATAATGTGGGCAAGAGTTCATTATCACCAAGTCATTGTACCCTAGTCATTGTATCTACGAAGGTGGGGGAGGGGGGGACATTATAGGGCTGGTTTGAGTGTGGTGCTCAATGCTTCTCATGAGGGTAAGTTCAGCAACCTTGCAGGGTGTTCAGTTTCGATGCACAGTATTGCTTGTGTGTGTGTGTGTGTGTGTGTGTGTGTGTGTGTGTGTGTGTGTGTGTCTGTGTGTGTGTTCAGTATCATATGAGTGGCTGCTCAGTACTTCTCCAGTGTGTGCTCAGCAACTATTGTGAGGGTGCTCAGTATCATGTATCTGTTCGTGTTCATCATACAGTGGGCTTTATTCAGATCCCCTCGAATGTGTGTTTAACAGCCATTACGTATGTTGGTGTACGTGTGTGTACGCTCAGTATCGGGTATGTGGGTCTTCAATAGCCTTTCTACATCAGCTCAGCAACACTCGTGTTACTGCTCAGTAAATGCTCAGCAGGCCTTTGGAATACTTATCAAGGACTCTTAAATTACCTCTCCTTCAACTGAGCACACACGTAGTAGCAGCTGCTCAGTTCTGCCAGCCTGAGCCCCTTACTACGCAAGCGAACCTGAGGTGCTCAGTACAATCTCTCATGTGGGAATAATGAATGAAAGGCTATCTGTCTCTCTCGCCCGCTCGGCAACATGCTTCACTTCACCGGCAAACCGAACACCAGATATCCAATCCTCGCGCAAATACAATTAAACGTCCGTTTTTCTTTAAGCGCCAGCACGGACACACGGGTAGCGCTGGGGTGAAGAATTCGCACGCGAGAGGACGAGAGGGGGTCCTTGCGAGGAGTGACACGGTGATGAACCGTGGACTGACCCAGGTAACCAACCCACGCCTAGCGAGCGTAAAGAGAGAAAAGTACAAGTTTTCCTTTACCGGCACATGAACAAATGGGCAACCCGGATCGAATCCCAAAGTCCTTCTTGAATGCTTCAAGACGTGACTCGACTTTTGAGTCACCAAAAAATCAGACACCGTTATTCGATCTCAAGACTTCATTGACTCGACTGGAGAGTCCTCAAATCATTAGACCATCCCTCATTGTTCTCCCGTATAAGCCACTAGCGTTCCGGTGTTGCAACCAATGGGTGTGTCGACCTGCAAGTGTTCCCTGGGGGGGGAACTATTTCCCCTCTTTATAATAACTGTTCGCTGTGTACTGCATGAACTTCGAATGCTAAGGAGCAATTGTGGGAGGAGAAATATTCATATTCCAAATTTCAGATTTTGAAAGTTTACTCCCAAGAGAGAGAGAGAGAAAAAATGCTAATTTCTGTGACCTCAAGTCACACGCGATACTGCTAAGTTTTCTGCATTCCATTCAGAAAGACAGATATGTATACAGATATACAGACAGGCAGATAGATACATACATAAATAGATAGGTAGATAGACAGACAGATAGATAGACAGGTAGGTAGATGATACTGATAGAGAGAGAGAGAGAGAGAGAGAGAGAGAGAGAGAGAGAGAGAGAGAGCGGATGTGAAGGGGAAGGAAGAGAGGAATCTAACAATAGTCATATGGTAGGGGGAGCCAAAAGGGTAAAAAAAATTAGAGAAGACAGCGTGGGAGAGAGGGAGGGAGGGAGAGACAGGTGGGGCACCAGGACAGGCTGACAGACGGAGGGAGGGAGGGAGGGCGAGGAGAAGTTGGGTCGTTAAAACATGTGGAGCGGAAAATGAGTGAGTCTACGTGACATCTGATCTCCAGGCCGGCGCCTGCTGGGAGGGAAGACAACAAGAAATGGGAAGGAAGGAACTGCAGTCCAGATGGAGTGGAAATGAAGTGACAAGTGAGTGAGCCGGGGGCAGTAGATATACAAGAAGTGAGATGGGGAAATCAGAAATGAGACAATAAAGGAAAAGTTTCCATCAGGGAAGAGAGGAAGAAGAACGACAACGTAATGGGAGCGTGGGGAGAGAGTATTCAGTACAAGAGAGGGATGACACTACTCTGGGGGCGTGGGGAGACGACCAGGCCTAGGGGAGGAAGCATGATGACACGTCCTGATAAGAGTTTAAAGCTTTGAGGAAAAACTGAGGTATAGAGGAACCGAGGAAGGCAAGTTGTGACAGATTACCAGCCAGACTGAGACCAGAGCAACACCTGACACACTGACATGCATGACCGGCCTCTGTATAGGTATCTAGCATGTCTGCCTTTACGTGTAACTATATGTAATTCTGCGTGTTTATTTGTGCGCGAATACCTCCGTATGCATCAGCGTATACATTTGTTTCTTTGTGTGTGTATGTATGTATATATGTGTGCGTGTGTGTGTGTGTGTGTGTGTGTGTGTGTGTGTGTGTATATACATGAAACCCATTATTATAGTGGTACTTAATACCTGATTGGCATTCTTCTTTCTTTACTTATTTTTCAGGCCCTTTTCTAGTTCAGTTTCTTGGTTTATTTACATGCATTTGTTGGATGTCTCTTTACATGAATAAGATATTCTAGGATGTATTTGATTGTGGATTTTCAAAAAGAAATTGAGAACATATTCAAGAGATATGGGAATTAATTTCTTTTCTCTTTATGGCAGATGAAGGAACAAAAGAATGCACCATGCAGAATTGGTCAGGAGTCCTATGGTCGTTTTGGTAGTTGTGTAGCTGCTGTGGGGGACCTTGACAATGATGGATTTCATGGTACTGGCAGAGACTTCTTTCCAACATTTTTGTAGTTACACCCATAATTACTTTCACATCACTTGAGTTGAATGTTGTAGAGCAAAGATATCTAAAAGCTTTGTATCATATATTTTTTAGTTTACACAGGTACAACAGTAAAAATTTAGAGAGTTAAGGAGATGAGTATTACAAATTTTCTATCTTGATTTCCGTATTTTTGTTTGCATTTCTTGTAAGAAATAGTATAAAAAATTCTAACTCGTAATGCATAAAGTCAATTTGGTTTAGGTTATCACAATATACTCACAGGTCTACCCTTCTCTAACAAACACGACACACACAGCATATGCACATCAAAATGACCCAAGAAGCACTAGACGACTGTCATCAAAACACAGTGTTAACCTGATAACAGCAGCATTCATCAGAAATGATGCTCACCCAGTATGAAAAACTTGCAGAATATCTCTATATCGTATGTTATAGAGGAAAATTCATTAAAAAGATGTATTATGCTTTCCTCTATGTTGGTGTGGGTTGATGGGGAGGGCCAGGTTAGTGACATGGATCTTCCATATTAAGACTAGAATCCATTGACTGTACATTATTTCTTGGAATGATTTCATTCTGCATAAACCTAAACACATCACTCCTTTGTTTTTTCCATGTGTGATTTTACACATTCTCAGAGTATCCTTTACACATATCTCTACAAAGACTTATTTTTGTGAATTTTATACAGTATTTATATATTTACATATCATTTACAACACAGAACATTATTTACTTGAAAAATGGAAAAAATAGATTCATCTTCATAAAGATATTAAATGTTTCCTCTATTATAAAATTCTCTTTCATAGTTGCTGTGTAAATTTGGCTTCCCATTCATAATGCAATTACTGGACACTCTGTTGATTTATGAGTGACTGTGATGTGTGAATTTGATTTCAGGTGTGTTTTTTGGTTGCTAGTGACATCTATGGATAAGAGATAGAATCCTACATCAGCTAGGCATTTAAAAACCTACAGACAAAATCACTTGGCAGCCTGGTGGCATAATGCAGCACTATTTGTTAACCAGTATATTGGCAAGTTGCAGTTCAAGGTTTAAACATCTGCTCACCAGGGATTCACCCATACATAACTTCACTCTCTTGGTATTCATGAGCTATTCTTTCTTGTCTGTGCTCTGAACACCAACATTACAACATGTCTCAGCATATTATATAACACTTCATACCACAGGGAAGACAGTGAACACTTATTCCTCCATTGTCCTGCACTCTCTTTACCTAGACACACACATCAGCACCTAGACACACACATCAGCACCACACTTAATTACAAGTGACACCACCTGATGGACATGACTATGTTCTAAGCAGTGTGGGAGCTCCATAGTAAGGGACTCTTGGGACAGGAAGATAGACAGGTAGGTATTATCGTTAATATTGTTATTATTAGTATTAGTAGTAGTAGTAGTAGTAGTAGTGGTAGTATTATGTAACCCAAGGATCCCATATATGGGGTTTCTGCAGCTTTAGAGCAGCATTGTAATCAGTAGCAGAGAAATCATGAACTCCTTTGGAAGGAAAAGTCATTAGTGAGATTACACTCCTTTTTTGTCAATAAACAATGATACCAGTTCACCAAAGGTGGCTCTTCACTTATGGTTTAACCTCATGCAGATGGCATCGGGCAATACACCCTCTTGGTAACATAAAACCATGTATGATATCAGGAAGCACTGTGAAAAGTTTGATGCCACATGAAGCACTTTGGCTATGTAATTGCCAAACTCTGTTGTAGTTTCTTGATACATTTTAGAATTGGAGACAAGGAAGAATTTTGGGCAGATACAACAAGATGATGTTTTAGGCAAGTACAAATATTACATAACTCTTATGTTTCATCTAGTTTGTATTTATATATATTTTCATAATCTAAATCATATGTGGCAATCATACAGGAACCATTTGAGTATTTCAGCCATCAAACTCTTGAAAATGAAATGCTACCCATCATGGGCTGTACATAGCATAAACTGCTGTACAGGACATTGCTTTTTTAATCCAATAAGCCAGGACCAAAAGATATAAGAGGTAATTGAGTTAAACTGTTGGTTAAGGAAGGTTCTAAGTATGCATAAGTGTGCAAACAGTCATAGGAAATTAATTTATCGTAGATATTATAGAGATTTTTTGCTAAGCAGTTATAGCTTCTCCATGATAGTTTTTTCATTGCATATGGAATCCATTTATGACACCTGGGAGATGGACTTAGCTGTCTGTTCAAGTAAATTTAAACCTGTTACTTGACATTATTAAGACGCTTATATGATCCACAGATGTAGCTGTTGGGGCACCGTTCTTGCCTGATGGTGGGGCTGTGTTCATTTATATGGGTTCAAGAGATGGTCTTGAAGTTGCATACCGACAGGTAGGTCTTTTTATTATGTTCATGATCAGCAAAACTTAGTTGGCACCTAATTCCTGTCATGTATAATCTAGTAAGGGTGATCACATTACTTCTGTAAACAAGTCCAAATTATTATGTTAGATACTAGGGTAAGTTTTAGCTCATCATGCAATTAGGCTATTAAGCTAGTCAGGAGAAAAAGGAGGAAGTAATTTTTGGTAAATGGTTTACCAATGGCATCTTAGCTACATCTCTTCTTTGTATATCAACTGACTGCTCTACATCTGTCTTATTCATGTATCTCCCCTGATGATGTGATCATTACATGAAAGTGCACTTCGGAACTTATCGTAGTTCATTTTCCAGTGGTTTTATGCATATACTAGATCACATGCACCACTGTGACCACTTGCGTCTGGGGTAAACCATGGAAAGGTCTGTGGGGCCTGGATGTGGAAAGGGAGCAGTGGTTTCAGTGCATTACACATGACAGCTAGAG
>JAUUDW010646855.1:0-16445 GCA_032361385.1 Panulirus guttatus | reverse complement strand
ACTGCCAAATGCTGACTTAACACCACGTATGTATCGACCGTGGACCAAATTTCCTTCATTATTTGCAATGACAGTGAGGATGGCACTCCTGTGGGACGATCTCTAAAGTAGATTCCAAACCCGTGACAGAGGGCTGAGGGTCTATTCAAAGCAATTACCAGTACACTGACTTTCACCAACACGTCTTACAGAATAGCAGAGGACAGTCTCAGGACAATACTGGCAACATGTCCGCTCCTTAATTGTGGCTTTTAATCTTGGATCAAGGAGAGACACCCTCTGCTGTGTCCATCCTTTACCAAACACATTTACTGAGTCTTATGGGAGAGAGTGATGCTGCATGCTCTGTGGAAGTAATATCTCTCCTTAGGACCACTCAACAGTTATACAGCCTTCTCTTTAGGTCTCGAAATAGGTGAGAGCTGGTAACCTTTTACATTCTAAATGAAATGTCATCAAAAATCAGTTTATCATCAGATGGCCAGTGCACGACAATGCATGACACAGTCTGGATATATCAGGGAAGGAGATAATTCAATCCTGCTTGCAATCGAGGAGGACATTTTCCCACACGTTAGCGACTGGTAGCGGGGCCGAAGCACTACGGAGAAATCTTGCAGTGAGCGGCTGAAGACCGTCATCATGACCTTAATTCTGTACAGATTTAATGCCACCGGTAGACGCTAAAGGATATAGTAACTGGGATGCTGTTAAACTACTGTATGGAGCTCCTGTTAAGCTTATACAAGAATACAGAAATGATTTCGACAGGTCTGAGAGGGATGCCCAAAGAGCTGTCTGGGCTGGAGAATTCTGACGCTGCTGCAGCTACATGGACGAAGGACATTGCCGTATGACGTCAGCCTGGAGGGACAAACAGAGGTGAATACCAGAGACCAGCTGAGGGTAAAGACATTATTCCTCTCACTCCTGAATAAGTTGTCTCGTGACCTCTAACGGAGCCCAGAAGGTTACCATCTGCTGCATAACAAGTTCAGTGTCTTTGAGAACGTTATTAGTATCACTGCTAATGACGTAAGAAACCAAACTAAGAATCCTTGTATTCAAAACCCTGACAAACTGGCAAAGGTCCTGGTTGATGCCTGAGTGCACCTTAACTCTCACATAAGGTGTCAATAACCTTGACAAGTGGATTCCAGAACTTCACAAAGCTATCAGAGATAATGATTTTAAGTGATTTATCCGGGCGCAGACATTGGCTTGCGCGTTTACTTTGCACTGTAATTCCCATTTATGGCACCGAGAAGGCTCACTCCTGTCGAAAGCGTTTAAAAGATTAAGATCATCTCTAAGTCAAGCGAGTCTGAAAAGCTTAAACACATCGTCATATTATTATGTACTGATTATTTCACCAGTTGTAAAGTTCCCTCGCAGATTGTGTTACACAGTCTCTTACTAAACCTGAATCGGGTTAAGGCGTCCCAGTCTGTCATATAAGAGACGAAGTTATTATTAGTGATATAGAAAAGAGAGGTGTATGGGCATTATTTTGAAGGAAGAAGTGCGAACAATTGGGAGATGTACAAGAAAAAGCGGCAGGAGGGAAACAGGAAGGTGCAGAGGCTGAAAAAGATTTAAATTTCTTTAAATGATGATACTGGTATGCATAATATACCTATTAATATGATTTGGTGTCTGTAAACGGTTTTCATGTGTTATACTCTCAAGTCAGCAAAGCTAGTAGACTCACGACATAAGCGACCAAGACCCTACTGTACTTTCGGATGTTACCGGACTCCGCCTGTATGAGTTTATATCGCGAGTTGAGAGTCACCTTCGGCGAGGCTTCACCATTGTTAATGGACGAAAAAGAGTGCAGTCTAGTCGAGGAACTTCTCACATTAAAGTAGTCCATCATTTCCCTGTTACCGGAGGCTTGAAGGAACTCTGTAAGAGGCAAACGTCCTACTGGCACAGTTCTGTCCTACAAACCAATGACTTTGACCCAGAAAACTCCTGGCTGTAGCTCTGTCCCACAAACCTTCCAGTGACTGTACCTAGCTTTGATCCACACACTCTCTACTGACTGTAACTCTGATCCACACGCTCTCCACTGACTGTAACTCTGATCTACACACTCTCTACTGACTGTATCCCTGCTCCACAAACATTCCACCTACTGTCGCTTTGATCCACACATCTACTGCTGACTGTAGCTCTGACTCCATGCACCTCCCACTTATTTAGACCCACACATCTTGGACTGACTATAGATCATTTCGAAGCACATTCTAATAGTTTCCATCCATACAACTCTAACTGGCTCAATATTTACTTCACCAACATTTCATTAGCTGTAGTTCTGCTCCCAACAGCTCTCACTGGCTGAAGCTCTGTGCCATACAGTTTTCTGGTTGTAGACCTGTCTAACACACCACCTACAAACTTTGCCCCAGCAAACCTTACTGGGTGTAAAATTATCCCACAAACACCTTGCTTCCTATGGTTACGTCCCACACTCCTGCTGGCGCTGACTTGCGGTACTAAGATACTACTAGATTCATCTACGCCCCGCACGCTCTGACTTACACAACTCTTTCCATCTGCCTCTTTGTCACATGCACCCATCAGTCGCTGACCCACGCAGATACTACTGGCTGTGACTCTGTACCACACATGCCCCTGTAGCTGTGTTCCAGCACTTCTGACTCTCGCAAGTTCTGCTGGCTGTGGCTCTGATTCAAACACATCTCAGTGGCTGGAACTCTCTCTTCCGCATAAATTCCACTGGCTGGACCTCTGTCCCAGTATATTGTCTACCCGTAGCTCTGTCCCACAATCCTTCCACTGCATGTAAGTTTGCACTGCACAGTTGACTGAACAACACTATGTCACTGGCTGTAGCTCCTTACCGCACAACTTAATTGTGCGTAGCTTTGTTACAAACAAATATCCCCGCCTCTGACCCGTATTGCGTCTGGCCCAGCTCTTTCTCATACGGCTCTCACAGGCTCTGCTTCCCGTACCTCCTACTGACTACTTGATCGTCTGATATATGTCCCACTGGCTATCTTCCACGCAACAGTTTCTTGCAGTAACTTTATCCCATACGTCATCGTCTTCTAGTTGTAGTTTCGTCCTGGACTCCTCCCATTGGCTATGACCCAACCAATACATGGCTATACTTCTGTTCCCGACGTAAAATGGAGAGACAGAAATTGTTGTGGAACGATATATGGTGTAGTATTAAATGTGTATGTGGTTTCAAGATGTCTATCCTCTGGAACTTATATACGTATGCCCCCGGATTACTGCATCTAGTAATGCTGTAAGATGGCTTAGAAAGCTAAGTCAGGCAAAGAGCTGTTCACTGTTTATGTCGATGGATGAATGGAGCTTATCTCAGGGATTTCATGCTCCGTGGGAGTCAAGTATGATGCACAACTGTGTTGGTTTCAACATTTTGGGTATGTCTGTGTCTGCGTGGTCTTCTAGCCTCTGCCGTGTGTTAGGTGCTGATTCTCATAAAACACGTACCAGTCGTTTTTGTATGAAATTATAGATAACGTTCTTCGGTTTACGTAGTCTCGTGTACGGGTTTTCTTTATTTCTGACGGATCGTCCGGCCTCGCTCTGCATTCTCTGCAGGATCAGCAAGCGTCACATGCAAGCAAGGAAAGTGATAGCTCGGGTATTATGTCGTTATAGGAATGATCATCGTCTTTACAAGACGCGGGTAAATTTTGCCTCTCCGGGAGGTGCCAGAATCTGTATAAGCTGGTCGGGACTGTTTTACTGTGGGTTTATCTCTTGTTCATATGGTCTGTTATCACACCTGGTGATGTCAGCGGGTGGCCAAGTGTTTAAAGTTCTTCCGGTATTGTATCCGGCCTCCTCTGTTACTACGTATGTGATGAGGTAGCTTGGCTCCCCTCTCCCTAGTGACACTGAAGTGAACTCGTTAATATTTGTTTTCATTTTCCAGCCTCTTTCACAGATATTAAGTCTGGCTGCCTCTAACTGTACAAGGTGGGGTGTATTTGGGGAGTATGTCAGACTACTACTTGTATGGCGTCTTTTCCGTGCAAGATGTCTGCAGCCTAACATCCTACCGAGGGGAAGTGTCTTCTGCGTAAGCAATTGATAGTGACGGTGCTGAGTTTATAATTGTTGCGGCAGCTTCTTGGTTAAGGTCGTCACACCAAAAAACTCTCACAGTAATTTCTGGCGTGTCTGGCTGTAGCGGTCGGTACTGGAGGCCGCTCGTCCATATTTTATCGAAGGCATTTATCATGTTTTTGTATTACTGTGGAGTTCATCCCGGGACCTTGAGTTGACTGTTACCTTCTATTGCAGCGAGCGAAAGCCATGGAGGCGTTCTCTACATGGATATTTTTTCCTCTGGACATTGTTCATGGTAATTTAAAGAGGGACACAGGTAGGTAGTCTGTGGCATTCCTGGCTGTGGTATCATTCTTATCCTGGCTTCAGAGAGTCATGGGGGGAATCATCCTGCCTTAAGCAGGGCATCTTTTAAGGAACTTTCACGACTGAGGAAAAATTTCAGAAGGGCCAGGTCATGTGTGCGGGGGTAAATGATAACTAACATGGTGACAGAAAGCTCACTAGGAATATAACTGTTCACATTGTTCAGCCGAAAAGGGCCTCGAAGGGGCTTTTGCTCTTGAGTACTGGGGAGACGGAAGGGCGTACTTGGGGGAATTGCCCCACTACTAAGTATGTTAAAAGATGTCCTGGTCTTAGGATTACTATGTACATGTTGAGAAGGTAGTGAAGGACTTCGATAGTAATATATTTAAACCGTTTTTTGCCGTAGCTGTGTTTTGGTCTATAAGCTGGCTGTCTGTAGGTTCAGTATGTCTGTCCTCATCGACAGGCATGTGTCACGTGACAGCCCAGGGGGATCTATGGTCTGGTGCAGAGCGGCACTTTTCCTACTACTTGGTCGCTTAGTCCAGCACCTCTCTCTCCTGGACTTGAGTTTGTACTGTAGTTTCCATTTCCTCGGGTGTGATTTTGACTACAGACTTTCATGTGTTTCTGGACTCACACGATTTACCTTGGTCATCAGCTTTGTTGCTGTTTTTGGCTGTAATATACTGATGTTGCCTCGGGTGTTCCCTGTGTGGCTACAGAAGCGCTCGCCCAAACGTTGGTATTTTTTTACTTATGTGTTTCGAGCGCTGATCGTTGTCTCTCATTTTCCATGTCTACTTCCTACGTCAGTGTCTTCCGGAGAGTTTTTTTGCATTGTTGATAAGGGACGTTGTCTGCGGGTGTGGAGGTCCGCTGATGCACTGATGGTATCAATCTTCTATAATTCCCCAGGCTGGTGGACGGGTAAGGCCTTATTGTGTGTGGTAGTGGCGTTCGCTCTGCAGTGTCCACTCTCTCTCTTGTTCCCAGACGCGTGTCCAATACCTTTAGCATTTCCTCATTGATCTTGCCTCCCCAGGTCAGTACAGGGGAGTTCAAAGTATATGATTTTTTCATCCTGACTCTAACTCTGTCCCATATTACCTTCCACGAGCTATACATCTGCCTCCCACTAACTCATATCCCCACATATCCTACTGGCTGTGGTTCTGTCCCACAACTTCTGTTGGCTGTACACCTATCCCACAGACTGTTGCTCCGTCTCACACACCTCCCTCTAGTTCGCATCCATGCAACTCTTTCCCGCTATCGATCCGTCCCACACACCTCTGACTGCCTATAGCTGTGTCACGAACAACTCTGGCTGCCTGAAGCTGTGTCTCACGCACCTGTGATTGCCTAAAGTCCTACACACCCCTGACTGCATGTACCTCCGTTCTCTGCCATCATTGGTACCCTGTGCCCAGCAGGGCTCGATTTCCTGCAGCTGGGACCACAGCAGGCGATAAGACAAGCAGTGTGACTCTCAGGAGGGTGTGAAGACCACACTAGAGCCACTGGGGGGATATGTGAGCGTAGACCTGGTCAGGTGTGGTGGAGGAGGGCAGGATAAGAATAGGGGAAACTTTGAGTGGTAGGACGAAGGAGAGTGAGGAGGAGATTGTGGTAAGTGGGAGGGGGAGGGGGAGTGGGGAAGGAAGAGTGATGAGTGGGAGTTGGAGGGAGGGAGACAGATGTGGTGAGTGGGAAAGGGAGGGAGAGCGGGGCTGCATGTGAAATGAGTGGGAGAGAATGGGAGAGGGAGTGGGACAGAAATGGTGAGCGGGAAGAGGAAGAGGAATGGGAAGGTAGGTGTGGTGAGTGGGCAATGGGGTGAGAGTGAGGAAGAATATATAGTAAGCTGTGCTAGCCCTTGTATCCATTAGAGGTTGGCTTCACCCCAGGGAAGGACCCGAGATGAGAGACACAGTCCCTCCACGTAGGGCCCCTTGATGACCAGACACACAAGCGGGGAATATAGAGACCCACATGACCCACCAGTAGGGTGTGTAGAGACCCACCTGACCAAACTTCACTAAAACTGATGAGACGGAATACTCACGCAGAACCTTCCAGCACTGGATGCCGTAGGATCACCGGGGAGTCTTAGGCCTAGGTATAGCCTTCCAGCACTGGACGCCGTACGATTAATGGGGAGTCGAAGGATCAGGCAGAGCCTTCCAGCACTGGACGCCCTAGGATTACCGGGGAGTCTTAGGCTCAGGCACAGCCTTCCAGCACCGGACGCCCTTGGATCACCGGGGAGTTTTAGGCTCAGGCAGAGCCTTCCAGCACCGGACGCCGTAGCATTACTGGGGAGTCTCAGTCTCAGGCAGAGCCTTCCAGCACTGGACGTCTTAGGATCACCGGGGAGTCTCAGGGTCAGGCAGAGCCTTCCAGCACCGGATGCCGTATGATTACTGGGGAGGCTCTGGATCAGGCATAGCCTTCCGGTACTGGACGCCGTAGGATATTGGCTCACTAAATAAACGAGAGGCAGGGCAGCGCGGCCGCTGAATTATTAATGATCGAACGAATCAGTGATGGCTGTTTACTTCAGGGCAGAGTGATCAATAACTGCTGAAGGTGTACGCTAGACCGGCAACTTGCACATGGTATGAACAACAGCTGGTGACTCAACCCTTGTAGGTGGTTTGACCAACAGCTGGTGACTGTATCCCTCAAGACAGTATGTCGAGTGACTTCTGACCATATCCCTAAGGCAGCATGTGTAGTGACTGGTACCATGTTCTTCAAGGGAGCATGTTCAAATTGACTGATAACTGTATCCCTCAAGGCAGCATTTCTAGTGACTGGTAACTGTATTCCTCAAAGCAGCATGTCCAGTGACTGGTAACTGTATCCCTCAAAGCAGCATGTCCAATGACTGGTGACCGTATTTTTAAAGGCAGCATGTCAAGTGACTGGCACCATGTCCTTCAAAGGAGCAAGTTCAGTGACTGGTAACTGCATCCCTTATGACAGTTTTTTCTATCTCTCGATGAAGAGGCAGGTATCTGCTATGCAAAGACTCATTGCTAGGGAAGGAAAACTTTCGTTCCATACATGATCAAGATTACCTTTTCAGTATCAAATGGGATATAATTTTTTCAGTGTGTCACTTGCTACAGGGAAAATTCTACAATGGCAGGAAGATTGCCAATATAACATCAGTATTCAAAAAGGTAGTTGGTCCCCTTTTTGAAAATCATCACCCATTTAGCTTGATGTTCATAGATGCCACACTCGTAGAAACCATCATTCCAGAAAAGAAAAAATGGAAATCATTTAGAGGATCACCACTTATTTAAAGATTCATAGAATGATTTTCGACGAATTCGTTTTTAGAAAATTTCTTGAGCTTTTACATGTTATAATCAGTGTTTATGATGAAAGCAAATCAGCTGATATGAATCATTCATATTTTCCAACGGCAATAGAAAAATCTCGCTTGAAAGGTTAAGTCACATACGGATGGTGATTTACTTAGGTGGGTAGAAAGTTGGTTGACTGGACGTAAACAAAGAGCTGATGGAAGCAGTGATGATCGAGCAGAGGGGGTTAACTGGCTCAAAGGAGAGCTCCTCGTAGAGCTTCATAGGGGTGTATTAAAGCGCTTAACTTGAAGTGGTGAATCTGTCTGGCGACTTCATCTACTGACTCACGGGGTGTTGGGGCTGGAGAGTAGTCCGGCAGACAGGTTGGGGAGAACTGATTCTCAATGAGCCTAATAACTTCTTCATCAGAGGGATAATTAACATGGAAGGAATATGCTAGTTCAAACGACCCTTCTCTTTCAGTTTCATTTACAGCTTGTTGATGTCGGACTGTTTATGGCGTTGTAGCTTCATAGTGTATTAAGATTCAATTGCAATTCGGTTACTGCGAATTACTCACTTATAGAGAGCCTTGTAGAGATCAGAACTACTCTTGTAGAAAGATTCGTTCTCACTGTCGAATTAGGCTCTTAATGCTGGATGTGATCCAGGACACGTCAGCTGGGTGTGATCCAGGGCATGTCAGTTGGATGTAGTCTCATTACTTTCTCCATACACATGTTTTCCTTTCAATAGCATATGTTTCTAGTTTCTATTTGCGGTCGTTTATTTGCTTCAGAGAGAACTGCTTGTTCTTCCTAATAACAGTTTTTGAGATTTCCGACTGACAACCCACTGTTGTATTCAACAGCTTCTGTACCAAGTGTAAGTCTGTCTAAAACACCAACTCTGTCATACTGCCGGAGGCCTATATGATAGGGAATCCATATAATTTGATTTGAATTCCTTGACTTGTAAAGTATGAATATCTGTCTCTGGCTTCAGACACCAATATGTTACATTCTGATCTCAGGGTGTTTAGGGCAAGTAGTGAGGATAAAGAATCAGACATAATTGAAGTGTTTGTGGTGGTGATTTCTATAAGCACGAGAGCGATGATTATGGCGGACATTTCAGTTTGTAGGGTAGATGTCCAGTTGTTTATGGCTGGATTACAAGATATCATTGCTAAACTAGGGATAGGCTATGAGTCCTATTGACGCTCATGCCTATCTGGGAATATTAATCATGTGAACTGTGAAGCTTGTGGCCAGAGATCTGGACACGAACTAGAACACTATGTCTGAGATCGTAAAAAGATTTAGCGTTTTAGGGATAAGTCTAAGGAAACCCTGCGAGATATGGCACAGCACCTTATTGTTGATAGCAAGACACCTGAAAATTTAAAACTAAAACCACTTTCTTGCATCTAGTCGGTAACCGTGCTGTATGAAAGACTGTAAGCTTATGTAATGAGCAAACTTTATGACAATTTGCTTAATAAGTATTTGCCCACTGGGGTCTGACAAAGACCCATTGTAACCTCTGTAATTCCTTTTGCACTACCGTTCGCTGGACGAGCATGGGTGGCACAATAAACTCGTCGGTGTTGCTGGCACAAATTAAAATAAATCAGATCGATGTGATCCAGGACTCGTCAGCTGGATGAAGTCTCACAAATCTCTTGCTGAAGTTATAGCAGGCTTTATCGACGGTGCTGATGTAGTTATACTCACCAGCTGTGCTAAACCACGTCTGCCACTTCAGTCCAGGGATAAGGAAGCTTCCCCTGCACAGAGTGACTCATCGTGGCGTTGGTAACCAGCCTCAGTGACTTGAACTTCGGCCCTGGAAGTGAGGTCACGACGGTGGTGGACGGTGGTCATAAGGGCAGTACGTACGCACGGACTGTTAGTGAAAGGAGGAACTGGCTGGGGTTGTCGGTGCTGGTAAGTCATATTGGTTGAGTTTAGAGGCGTTCTGTCCGAAGCTGGGGTTGTTTACAGCTTGAGGTAAGTGCATCTGCTCCTGTAAGTGAGTGGTGTTAAATTTTTCAATGTCGACACATCTCTACCTTGAGACACTCGTACTAAACTCTTAGTTACTCTGAGGTTTTGATAAGGCGTTCATTTGTGAACCTCTGCACGGGGAGGGAGGGCACATGGCACAGCACACAGTAGATGATGGAACCAGTAAGACGGGGGTGCGAGGGCAACCAGGACTATGCAAACCCACATTACCTTCACATCTTCAGGAGTTTCAACATTTGGCAGGAGGAACCCAGTTCCTTGTGACAGACCATCACTACATCCCCACAATACGCCTATAGGAGCGTGGATGATGGCATAGGAACACGCTGTCAAAACTTTGTTGTAGCAGCAACAAAATGACGTGACTTTATGATCTGATTGTCATGACAACTTCATCCATCCTCAAAGAGAGAGTTGTGAAATTGGCAGTGGCAGAGTTGGTGTCCCAAACCGCAGACAGTGAATTCCAGTGTTGGAATGGTCAGATGGTCCCCATGTAGATGACTTGACTTGAGTGGGTTCCTGAACCTCATACCTCACCTACAGCTGCAGCTGTGGAATAGGCATAAAGAACTGATGTCTCACAGTGAAGGAGGCTCTTGGGTAGGAACACACCACGTCTTAATCACTGTAATTCACCGTGGGAGTAAGTCACTGGCAACCCTGGTGATGAGTGGTTATACACACTGGCCACAACCCATCAACCGTGTGGGTCGGCAACCCTGGTGGTTGATGCCTGTGTCCATCAAGATGATACGTCGTGTTGTTTGTGAGTATTTCTTCAGAAACACTATTATCAGTCAATGATTGGTACGCTGTAGGACAGGGCTCCTTACTTACTATTAGTGAAGGTCCAGACACAGAAAATATCGAGGTGCAAAGGTCCAGATTTAAAGGCTTCACTTAAAACAACGTAATGAAAAATGAATAAGAGTACGCTATGCGCTTTATTCCTGGCTGATGTGGGCTCTCAAAATAACTGGAAAAATTATTCAAAGCCAACACATGAGATGATTTTATGAAATGCTACCAGTTACAGAGGTAACGTAAAAGAAAACCGTACTAAGGTTTTTTCTTTTCTTTCTCATGAGCCAGTTACTGTACAGAAAGAGAGGTGGCCACGGTCCGCACCAAAGCTGGACGCACCCGGACCGCGGTCCGCCGGTTGAGGAGCCTTGCTCTAGGGCTTCAGATCATACTTCAGGGGCGTTCTCTGTGGCGATGTTCTTAGTGTCAAATGACTAACGTTCTTAAGGGGAGATTGTTACGTGCCCCGTCAATATTACTCACAGTATGTTATTATGTTCAGTATGTGATGAGTCGAGTACTGTAAGGCAGTGTTTTAAGTAAGTGACGAGTGGCGTACTCTGGGACATTATGATAAGTATGTGAGGGAGGAGGTGGAATGCGACGGAGGGTATGGAGATGGTGTGCGAGGAAAGGAGCAGATGGGAGTACATAGGACCCGATGGTCCATTACCAGGTTATCAACATATACAAAAAATGTAAATGAAGTGGTAGAAACAAGATAGCAAAGCAGAAGGCACTTTTCCGCCCACCTTTCCCTCCGGCTCAATTGTCGGTAGGAAATTTTCAAGAATACTTGTGGTAAGATAATGACATTAAATCTTATAGAAAGTGTTGACTGGAAAAGGTTCCTTATCAGGTTAATGACATCTGTTCTGCAGTTGGATTAAAGATACTTATCGTCTGATTTTACGACGTAGGAAGGTACTAGATTGTTCCAATGCTCCACCAACCTATATGTGAAAATCTTTCGCCCACATTGTTATTACATCTCCTGCCTTTTATCTTCAAGCTGTTATTTCTAGTCAAAGGGTCTCTATCTAGGTTGAGGAAATTTTCCTATATGTTATTAAAACAGTAGTATTTTGAGCACTCTATCAGGTCACCTCGGAGTCTATTTTTCTTTTTCAGAAAGAATGATTTTAAGTTTTTGAGTCTATCCTCACAAGTATTATTTCTGAGTGAAGGAATTAGTTTCGTTGCTCTTCGAATTCGCTCAGAATCTCACTTTATCTTTGATCGGGTCTGGTGACCTAGACTGAACGACGTACTATGAATGAGGTCTAACCAGGGCATTGTAAAGGGTCAGTATCGTATCCTTTGTTGTGTAGTTTACATTTCTAGCTATGAATCCTAACATCCTATTTGCTAAACTTTATTCAGCTAGGCGCTGTTTATTATATCTGAGGTCATTACTGATACTTACAGGTATCTTTCTCCAATAACTTTTTGTAAAGGTTCACCCAGAATTTTGTAATCATGATTTAGATTTTTGGCACTAGAGTGCGTAGTTTGTCATTTGCCTATAGTGAAATCCCTCTGCCATGTCTTTGTCCACTCTACCAATTTATTTATATCCCAATGAACTTTCAAGCAGTCTTCCTTTAACTTGGCTACTTTTCCAACTTTGTGAAAGGCAGCAAATGGTGAGATTCTACCGGTGAGTCCTGTCTCAAGGTCATCGATATATATGACGAAAAGTCTGGGTTCCAGGACTGAGCCTTGTAGAGCTACGTTAAACACGTGATGTCGGTCAGATGCTTCCCCGTTTAATATCACTCTTTGCTTCCGCTGACAGAGCCAAACCTCTGTCTATGTGCAGATTCAATCTCCTTTGCCGTGAACTTTATATTCATTTAACAATCTAGTATGCTGCGCTTATGAAAAGCTTTACGAAAATCCAGGTATAAAACATGATCTTTTGCTCCGGAAACCATGTTGATGGCCGATCATTAGTCTACTTTCGTTTAGGAGTTTAACGATTTTAACTCTAATCAATTTTTCTGAAGTGAGACCAGTGGGGCGGTGGTTCTAAGCACATTTCCTGTCACCGTTTTTTGAGAATTGATGTTACGTTCGGTAGTTTCTAGTGGTCAGGAATTTTCCCTTCGTGCAATGACTTGTTGAATACTTTCGTGATCGAGATCTCGTCTGTAACAGCTGATTTGTTCGGATTGATTTCGTCGAGATGTTTAAGTTCCTTGTGGTATTTACTATTCTTGATGTCCAATTTTTCAATTCCGGTGATCAGAAATGCGGTTTGCGATTGTTTTATACGAGGCAAATGGTAGACACCGAGTTGAAACACCTGTTAAGAATGGAAGCAATATCTTGATAGACACTTGATATGCCAAGGTCATGCGATAATGGGCCAACAGTAACCCTCATTATTTTTTTTTGCTTCTAACTTATTTAATGAATTCTTAAGGGTTCTTTTTCACAAGGTGAGATATTCTTTTTCCAAAGTTTTCCTTACAGGTTCCGATTTTCTTCCTACACGCTTTTTGTAAGCTTATGTACATTTCATGGTTATAATTCACGACGCTTGACTTAGCTACTGCGCAAGCTCTTATTTTACGTTTAATTAACTCGTTTATTGCTTTATTCACAACCTGGCGCCTTGCTCTCACAGCTTCCTGTCGAGGGGAAGGAGGTGGTGTGTGAGGGATGGGGATAAGGTGGTGTGAGGGAGGGGGAGGAGGTGGTGAGGTGATGAATGTTGTGAGGGGGGCCGAGATGTGCCAACATGCCTCCGCCACCTGACACTCACTCCTCACGCTCTGGACACGGGAAAATTGTATTTGGTTTCTGTCTCATTATGTCGATAATGAGTAGCAGATTCCAGTCACCAGGTACCTCCCAGACGGAGGGTCGAGTGTTGGGAGTGTAGAGTGTGGTGTGAGTGAGTCGCTGCACCAACTTTAAAGTAGTCATTGGCAGGGGGCCACGCGGCCTGACCGTCGCCATGGTAACCCAAGTGGGTCACTCTACAGATGCCAGTTGCCGAGTTTGGAAATGAGTCGGTATGTTGGGTCCCCACCCACTCGCCAGGCGGCAGCACCTCACTCTCTTCTGGCCTTAAAACGACTATGAATCTAAAGTCAGTCCGTCTTTAGGTTTGATCTCTGACCTTAGCGGGTGGGCACAGTCTGGAAGGTCGTCTTTATGCCCCGTTTGCCTGTTCATTATGAGTGTGTTGAATGACGGTGTTCAAGATACACTGGAACGAGGCATCTCAGCAACGGTTCCCGTGTTACAAGAAGAAACAGAGCTCTTCTTATGGCTCGGAGAATACGAGAATACGAGGGGGCAATAACACTAGGCAGAGCCAAGATGGAAACTCCCATACGATAACGGAAATTCATACAAAAGTCAGCAAAAGTCATAAGAATTTTTGGTCTCATTATACATAATGGAGCGACACGTAATGGAGTCCTTCTACATCTAAGTGAACCGACATCATTAGGAGGATAAAACTATTATCAAAGACAAATGGCAGCTCTAGTCGCAGAGCACGTTGACACAAGCGTCATACACTGGAGAAGCCCTGACTAATCTCTTCCTTCTTTTTTCCATACAATGTTTTCTTTTCTCCTGAAATAGCCATGACTGGGAGCATAGCACTGCCCGTGCTGTATGGGTGACTATTAGAAAACAAAAGTTGCTTGTATAATCACAGTTTCTTTAAAAACAATGCTACTTGACACAGAGGTCCAAGTAAGTCATCGACTTGATACATATATGATCATGGATAGATGTAAGGAGTGTTGAAGAATCGGTGATCGGCTTATCAACCTTACCTCCTAAAAAGATTAGAAATCCTCGATACATTAGGCCATAATCCAGACACAACAGAAATCTTCCCACACGAGTCGAGGACCACCTGAGGCACAGGAGAGTCACACAAAGGAACCGCTGACGCCCAGGAATATTTCGGACCAGACGGACCAAGAGAGCAGCAGTTCGGGCTATATTACGACCACTCAACACACTTTGGACTGTAATACATCCCGAGTCCGGACTGTAGATCACTTTACCCAGTATATCCTGTGTTGTCCAATGTATCCAGGGTTGACCAGGGTATCCAATGCAGCCTCTGTGTTTCCTAGTGTATCCAGTGTTGCTCAGTGTATCCAATGCTGGCTCATGAAGCCTCTATATTGCTTAGTGTATCCAGTGTTGACAAGTGTATCCAGTTCTGCCCGATGTATCGAGTGAAGCTCTGTGTTGCCCAGTGTATCCAGTGTCGCCCATAGTAGCCGGTCAGGCCTCTGTGAGCAGTGTAAAACTCAGTGAAAAATCACACTCGGATAATCTCGACGCAGCCAGACCCATATCATTGACAAGACTTTGCTCCACGTAATAGATCAACTTATGAATCTATGTTTCAACCTACAGGTTAAAAGTACTACCCATAGTGACCGCAAATCACACACACACACACACACAGAGGTTTGTGTTCTCAGGCCGCTATATAAGAGACTTGCCAGAAGGTATGGACCCCTATCTGAATATGTCTGTAGGTTATGAAACGGTAATAAGGAAAGTGAAAAGTTACAAGGGGACCTACAGACTTGACAGTGGTATGACGTATAGTTGATTAAATTCAACCAGAGAAAATGTGATGTAATGAGAATGTAACACAGTGAATGGAGGCGTGGATATCAAGTTCATCAACAGGTAATAAAGAGAAGGAATCTGTGTTTGGGAGGGACTTGGGAGTTGATATCGCCCGTAACCTGTCGCAGGGTTCAACATTAGAAGAACAGTATAGAAGACAAACTGTCTGCTGGCAAATATTAGAAAAACATTCAATAATACAGAAAAGGGAATATTGAGCCTTTAATCGTTCCACCATCTAGGCTTCACGTTAGAAAAGACCGTCTACTTAGCACTGGTACATACTTTCCCTCCGCTGCTTTGAAAGTGTTACTGAAGTTTCACAAGCTGAGTTCATGTCGTTTTGATGGACCACATCAGCCCAAATTTGTGTGTCAAGAGCAGCGCGAAGATCATTAAGATTTGCAAGTCTAAATTCTGGTATTATTCGCGACTGTTATGTTGGCCAACATTGCATGCAATGTTGAAAGTGGCCACAAAAGTAAACTGTCGGTGATCACTTTTACCACTTTTTTGTATGTTTTGTACAATTGATAACTAGCAACACTGATGACAGACTCTTATCTCAAACTGAGATGATCATTTGCATCACTGGTGAGACGCCTGATGTATACAGACATGATCACTGACACCAGTGATAAGACTCCTATTTCACAGACATGATCACTGACACAAATAATAAGACTCCTATTTCACAGATATATTTTTGGTACTGCTAGTTAAATTTCTATTTCACAGTCATGATTTTTGACACCACTGATGAGACTCTTATTTCACGACATGATCATTGACTCCATTATTGAGACTTTTATTTCACATACATGATTTATGGTACCACAAATGAGACGTCTATTTGACAAAAATTATTTTTGACTCCATTGATGAGACTCCTGTTTCACGTACATGATTTTTGGCACCACTAATTTGACTATTTCACAGACATGATCACTAATATCCTTTTCCCAAATAAACGCTACAACTGTCTGTCTTTTTACATCTTTTCTTTTAACGCTTTTTAACACTCTCACTTTATGATTTCCTTCTTTTTCTTCTTCTCTCCCTTTATTACGTAAAACATGACTTGGAGGAAGACTTCTGCTCGTATGAGAGTATCAAGCTATCTGTTCAGGAATGCAACTAGTTGATAGAATAGAGGAAGATCGTAAGAGACAGTGTAGAGCCGCGAGGGACCCTGCAGATGAGAGAGAGAGAGAGAGAGAGTGAGAGAGAGAGAGAGAGAGAGAGAGAGCGAGAGAGAGAGAGAGAGAGAGAG
>JAUUDW010646844.1:0-10754 GCA_032361385.1 Panulirus guttatus | reverse complement strand
CAGACATTTTACATGCCTTGGTTCAGTCCATTGACAGTACGTTGACCCCAGTATACCATTCTCGTTCCAATTTACTCTATTCCATGCAAGCCTTTCACTCTCCTGCATGTTCAGGCTCTAATCGCTCAAAATCTTTTTCACTCCATCCTCCAATCTCCAGTTTGGTCTCCCGGTTCTCCTTGTTCCCTCCATCTCTGACACATATAATGTCTTTGTCAACCTGTCCTCACTCATTCTTTCTATATGTCGAAACCATTTCAACACACCTTCTTCTTCTCTGTCAACTACACACGTTTTATTTCCATAAATCTTAATTAAACTTTCATTACTTACTCAAACAAACCACCCCACTCCACATATTGTCCTCAAACATTTCATATGTAACACATCCACCCTCCTCCGCACAACCCTATCTATAGCCCATTCCATGCAACGATATAATATTGTTGGAACTACTATTCCTACAAACATACCCATTTTTGCTCTCCAAGATAACGTTCTCTCTTTCCAAATGTTCTACATTGCTCCCAGAGTTTTTGTCCCCTCCTCCACCCTATGACTCACTTCTGCTTCCATAGTTCCAATTGCTGCCAAGTCCACTTCCAGGTATCTAGAACACTTTACTTCCTCCAATGCTTACCCATTCAAACTCATATCCCAACAAACTTGTCCCTCAATCCTGCTGAACCTAAATAACCGTGCTTAATTCACATTTACTCTCAATTTTCTCCTTTCACACACACTGCCAGACTTGGTCACCAACTTCTGCAGTTTCTCACTCGAATCACCCACCAGTGCTGTATCATCAGCTCGCAACAACTGACTCACTTCCTAGACCCTCTCATCCCCAACAGACTGCATACTCACCCTTCTCTCCAAGACTTGCATTCATGTCCCTTATAACTCCATCCATAAACATGTCAAACAACCATGGTGACATCACACACCCTTGCCGCAGACCAACCTTCACTGGGAATCATTCACTCTTCTCTCTTCTTATTCATACACTTGCCATATGCCATTGATAAAAACTTCTCATTGATTCTAGCACCTTACCTCCTACACCAAATATTCTTAAGACCTTCAACAAAGCATCCCTATCAACCTTATCATATGCCTTCTCCAGATCCATAAATGCCACATACACATCCATTTGTTTTTCTAAGTATCTCTTGCACACATTCTTCAAAGCAAACACCTGATCCACACATCCTCAAACACTTCTGAAGGCACACTGCTCCTCTGCAATCTGATGCTCAGTACATGCCTTCATCCTCTCAATCAATACCATCCCATACAATTTACCAGTTATACTCAACAAACTTATGCCTATGTAATTTGAACATTCATCTTTATCCCATGTGCCTTTATACAATGGCACTATACATGAATTCCACCAATCCTCAGGCACTTCACCATGATCCATACATACACTGAATATCCTTACCAACCAATCAACAACACAGTCACCCTCTTTCGTTATAAAATCAACTGCACTCCTGCCGCTTTGCCGCACTTCAAATTTCTGCAAGGCTTTCACCTCCTCTTCTCTCTTCACCAAACCGCTCCCCATGGCTCTCTCATTTTGGATACCATCCCAACCAAAGCACTCTACATCTGTCACTAAATCATCAAACATATTTAATAAGCCTTCAAAATACTCACTCCATTATTACCCACTATTACTTCCCCTTTTGCCCCCTTAACCAATTTTTCTATTTGTTCTCTTGCCTTTCGCACATTATTTACCTCCTTCCAAAATATCCTTTTATTTTCCCTGGTGTTTATTGAAACTCTCTCACCCCAACCTTCACTCGCCCTTTTTCAACTACTGCACCTTACTCTTGACCTTCTGCCACTTTCTCTAATACATCTCCCAATCATAAGCACTCCTTCCTTGTATCTATGTATCTATCAGTATCTCTGACGCCTGTTCACTCTGGTAACTCCCATCAAGGGGTGACCATGGCAAAAGTGTCTCTACTAATCCCTGTCCTTACATGCCTCCCTTGAATACACCATTTCATGCATTCTTCCTATGTTTCTTTCCCTCTAGTATTCCTCCATCCTATTTGCCCATGTCACAGGTGGTCTTCCACTCACACCAACCCCTTTAATTGCATTATCATACACTCTCCTTGTAAACTCCTTCCTAGTCTTGCATTCTTTCCACATGCCCAAACCACCTCAAAGTATTACGTTTCACCCATTCTACCACTGCACAATGCACTCTCTCTGCATTCCTTGCCATACCACATCTCTTATACACCCTTTCATTTCTTTCTTCATTCCATCTAGTCACACCACATGTTCTTCTCATATAGCTCATTTCCACAACCTGGATTCTTGAACTCTGTGCTTCATTCCATGTCCATGTTTCGGCTGCATAGGTCAGGGTTGGGAGGGCTGCTGTCTCTTAATCCTCCCCATTTTCATACTTACATATCTACCCTTCATTATTCAATTTAGGGACTGAATGACTTTTCTACCGTGTACTGCCCTCTCCCTTATCTCTCCTTCCATATCACCACACTTACCTAAGACAGCTCCCAGATACTTAAATTCCCTCTTCTTCCAGTCATTTCCCCCCATATCCACAGCACAATTTAGTACACTTTTTTCTTTCACTCTATGTGGTTTTAAAGAAATCTATACTTTACTTTTACTTGCATTTACCTTCAGTCACCAACATTTACACCCATCATAAACCACACTTCCAACTTCTGCAACTCCTCTTCACTCTCCACAAACAATAAAGTATCATCCACAAACAGGCTTGCCACTAGCCACCACATCTCCCCTCCTCACTCCATCTCTGCACCCCTTTTCCCTAGTTTTACTTTCATCTCCCTTATCACCTTTTCCATATATATATTAAAAAGCCACGATGACATCAAACAGCCCTACCATAACTTTCACTCATCTCTCCATCCACTCTTACACATGTATTTGCTCCTTTATAAGCTTTTACATCAACAGTTGTCTTCCCTATACCATATATTCTTAACACATCCCACAAAGCATTCCACTCGACTCTGTCATATGCTTTCTCCAGATCCATAAAAGCTGCATACAACTTCTACCTTTCTCTAAGTACTTTTTCAAGGTCATCTTTATTACAAAAATCTGATCCACACATTCCCTGCCTTTCCTAAAACCCCCTTGCTGTTCACTTTTTCTGTATTCAGTCAGTTCCATCACTGTCAGTTAATATCATCAGTCACTCAGTCAATTAATATCATTGCTGACAGTTGGTAGGAGGCAGTACCTCCATCTGTTTCACCTGTTTTCTCTAAAAATTTCCTAAATATGTAGATAATTATCAATTTATGGATTAGGTAAGAACTTGCTAAGAATTGTGTTTGAAGAATTTATGAAAAATGCAGTTTACTGTATCATTTTATTGATTATATATTGAATGTTTTGAACCATAGGGGTATGGGAACTTAGCAAGAATTTTGTTACATTATGAGAATACCAGAAAATAGCTGAAATATACCAGAATACCACAAAATATCCCATTCAAATTGCTCGTGTTTAGATAAGCTAGTAGAAGAGTGTTTGATGTATAAAATATGAAAAGATTTGTTTCCAGTAAAGAAAAAAATAATTTTGTCTTATTGCTCCTAAACAGGAAGATATCTTGCATAGTGAAAGTAAACTATTGAAAAAGTAATTTCTCTCTTGACATAAAACAACATATAAGGATGAATAAAGCAACCGAGAAACATGTGATATTGTCTTCAAATTACCCAGGGAAAAATAGAGGAAATTTGTGATAGGAGTATATTGGTTAAGATATCAATAGACGCCCAGCTCCTCCAGCAATTTTTTTATATATTTATCTGAATATATGTAGATGATTATTAATTCAGTCAAATAAGAACTTTCTGAAAAGCATTACTTAAAAAAATATATGAAGAATCTGATACACCAAATGATCTTATTGGCTGTAACTTGAATGTCTTGAAGCAGACACCATCACTAAAGATCGGTAGGTGGTAAGACCTCCAAATATTTCACCTAATTTTTCTGAAAATGTAGATGATTATAAATACATTGATTAGGTAAAAACCTACAAAAGTGTATTGTATATAAATGACATTGAAAAATACAGTGTACTGTATTTTATCAAATACGTGCTTTGAACTGAAGGGATGCGGGAACTAGTCAAGAATTCCACCTCCTTGGGTTAACACAACCCCAAAAACAGAGAAATGCAGTATTTAGTAATGCTTATATGCTCATTTCAAGATATGTGTTTTAGTTAGATTAGTTTTTTGTTGCATACCTGCTTGTGTATGTATTCATATACAGAGTTTTATAATTTCTCTTTTCATATTCCATTCTTTTAAAATAGTACATTTTCCTCTGTCTTTTTCTTTTTAATCCTGTGGAGCTTCTAAAACATGACAGAGCTTAGGGCCTCAGTGTCATAATCTTGTCCTGCATTTTCTTTGGGTTTTGCTATTAATTTGACAGGCCCTATCTGGGATAGACTTCTCTTGTCTTTCCTGTTAAGGAAACTGGTTGCTTCTCTACTCATCCTAAGTGGGAGCCTTCAAAAATCATAGAACTTTTAGTCTATTTTTTCTAACAGTTTAGCTACTCAAGGAAAGTTAGTGAATTACATGCTATGCTCAAATGCAAGAGTCTTTTTGTTTTTGATGAAGAGCTCTTGTGGGTCAAAGTAAATACAAAACCCAGTTTCTCAGCCAAGAATGAAACCATCAGATTTGGAAATACTGTGGTCTCATTATCAACCTTCCTTGGAAGAGTCATCAAAAGAGCATCGTGTCTTATGTCTCATTGAATTCCTTTGCGATCTTTTGGATTTCGCCAGAGATTATCAAGGGAATGATCTTTTGTGAACCCTGGATCCTAGAGATTCCTTTTGGTGAGAAATATCTCTATGTGGACAAAGGAACCTGTCTTATTGGCTCAACCTGGGGTTTGTGTGTGAGTATTATAGTTACTGTGGACTCCCTCTTTTTCACTTCACATTAGACATGACAAGATATTTTGTATGAACTAGTTGTAACTAGGTTGTAATTTAGTGATCTTCTTCATATACAAAGGAACCGGGAGAGAAGTTATAACATTTTAGAACATACAGTGTAAGGAAGTTAGCTTCTACTTTAGCCTTCCTCAGACACCTTTCATTGGAGGAAATCAAGAAAAGGAGCCTTGGTACTACTCTTCTGATGTTGTAAAATGTTATCTAAGTTTAGACATGGTGGACCTACCTTATGGCTCAGGGGATTTCTCCTACCAGAGCCTTAGATTCACCAGTGAAAGTATTTAATTTTTTTCTTGTCATGATTTGAAAGCTCTTTCTCTAACCCTTTTCCTATATGGTATGTTCTCATTGCTTAAAGGACAGGCCACAGAGGAGAGACATGTAGCATGTGGAGGTTGAAAAATCTTCTCTCCAAGATGATTTACCACAATTAACTTTCCCAATTTTTCTGACATTCTTAGACCTTCCCTCCTTTTTCACAAAACTTTTCGCTACACCCTTGATACTCTGATCCGTTTGAATTATGATCTCTGAATAGATGGGAGCTGATGGGTCGGTGATGTCAACCTGATGGTGGTCAATGATTGGCCAAGAACAGACCTGTTAATCGAGCAAATGATTTTAGTGATTGTAGAATGGATTGTATAGGGTGGGAAAGTGAAAACCTCCTTACTAATTTTGAGTAGGTTTTAATGATCCACACAAAATAGTCCACAAAAGATATTTCATCACTTGTGAGACACCTCTTTGGAGAGAGGAGGTCTTTCAACTTTCAAAACCTATGTTTTTTGCACATATAAACATGAAAATTCAGTGAGCAAACTGAATTATGGCAGTCAAAAGGTTGAGGTTAACTTGTTAGAGTGAATTACACAAACTGCCATATGTAGTATCTGTTATATTCAATATTTTCCAGAATGATTGATGGCTAATCTTGACATGCAAATTGAGTTCTGTATTGTAAAAGCTGCTTTCTCTTATATTTTCTTTTCCAGAATGATTGATGGCTACTTTTGACTCACAAATTGAGTTCTGTATTGTACTGGCTGCTTATTCTTATATTTTCTTTTCCAGAATGATTCATGGCTAATCTTGACTCACGAATTGAGCTCTGTATTGTAGAGGCTGCTTCCTCTTATATTTTCTATTAAAATCTTGATTGCTTTTATCTTGGATATATTCTCCTTCATTGAATCATAACCTCACATTATATCCTTTAACAGAAATTTGGATTTGTTTGAACTTTGTAACTTTTTCCCTCTAGTTTTTCTTGCTTCTTTAAAATCTGAAATGTCAGTCTAAAGCAAGAAATTTGGTTATCTGCATTTCAGTCATTTTTGCCACTACATTGATATGTAAAATCTACTTAACTGTAAAACCAGTACATAATTTTTGTTTTGAAATTATGTAATGATTATCATTATATTATTCATATTAATAAGATTGACTAAGGACTGTAGTAGTGATAGGACTCTTCAATGTAAATGATGAAATCCCATGTTAAAGTTTGTTACACTTAAGGTATAGGAGGTTACTCTTGAAGTTACACTGATGGTGTACCTGTGTTGCAGTTTGTTACATTTAAGGTACAGGAAGTTACATCTGAAGTTACACAGAATAAGTTTGATTATTATTTACTCATACAGAAAATGTTGAAGTACTTGTCATGTGCTCATGGTCAGTTAAGAGAACATAGATACCTATTAGAACACTTGTTTAGATTTTCTCCAACTTAGCCTCTCTGGGCCATTATTATTTTCTGATGAAGGGGTTCCTATGGCTAACACTTCACCAAAAGGGAATGAATACTGATGCCAGCCATCCTTCATTCAGAATTTCTCAACTTGGTGCTTAAACCTATGTAAGCTTTTTATCCGAAGGAAGCTCAAATGGGTTTCTGTGTTCTTTGGTATGCTTGTGTATGTTTTCATTGAAGACTGTTAAAAGTTGCAAAGATATGTTTCAGCGGGTTGGCTTTACTAGAAGGTTGACATAAGCAGATAAATGCTTGGGGAACAGGGTTAGGGCACTTGAATTATGCAATGCTACAATAGGAGCAATCCTTGAATATCCCTCTCTTACACTGTGTTTTACCCTGAATTCCACTGTCATTAGTTTCTTCTATACTGTAGGTTTGTGACAGTGTATGGCAAATTTATAACCATATTCTTATATTTCAGAGGTTGAGATATGATGTGCAAACAGCAACTCTTCTAAGCAGATAACAGCACAAATCAAGCACTCAGAGTTCCCAATATTAATCGACAATGGTGTCTGCAAGATGGCTGTGTGGAGACGTATAAGAAATAGCTTGACTGTATTAATGTTGATAATCATTATGCTCTATATTGGCTATTGCACTCAGGAGTTGTACTCAAGAATACAGAACAATCGCAAACTTCAGCGGCTGATTGAGTATGAAAAAGAGGTAAGAAAACCTATTGTTTTATGAAGAAAATTCCCATCTTTAACTGTTTATTGTGCTGACTAGTAGATGAATGAATAAGGCATACCATTCTTGATTCAGATGAAATATAATAAACATTGAATTTTATACCATTTAAGGAGAGAGATACTACACAAGTATCTTGACTTGTGATAGAGTTATGTCCCTGGTCAACCTGTTACAAGATTAAACCATCCTAAGTCACATAGTTGAAACCCATGTTACTATAAGGAGATTGCATTCATGAAGAAAAATTCCAATCTAACCCTTATGGATGGACCATACCTGAAACAACTTATCACCCGTATACCACATTCTTTCATGATAGAATTTAGATGATATTTAATGAAGCCCTGTTGGAAAAGGTATTGAAAATGGTGGTGATTATGGTTTGTCCTGCTGCTGGAGTGGGATGTGGTAGGTTGGGATTACTGGGAGGTAGTGGAAGGGGCTTTTAACTTGTCTACACTACTCCCAAATTATCTGTTTTGGAAAGTTTTGCCTTTTCACTGGTAATGCAGGCAAAATTTAATGAACACTTACTGGCAGTGGAGTGATATGGGCATAAAGTGCTGATGGACTGAGGGTTACTTGGAGGAAGAGGGAGGTGAGTGGGCTTATCTACATCACCTCCTGACTTATCTGATTCATCATCTGTTTCCTTATCACAGACAAAATTGAATGGACACTTAAGGAAAAGTGTGATGGTAAGGACTTGAGGTGCTGCTAGAGTGAGTTGAGGTGGAGTGGGGGTTATTATGAGGTAGAACAGGCTTGTCATTCTCTGAATTCTCTAATTAAGCAGCTGCTGCCGTACCACAGGTACTGCAGACAAAATTTAGTGGATACTTACCCAAAGAGGTAGTAATAATGGCTGGAGTGAGGTATAGTGGAGTGATTTTTTTTCCCTTGTAACCCCCTGAATTATCCAATATAGTAAGTTTTGCTAAATCATAGATATTACAAAGTAATTCAAACAGAAATATACCTTTGGGTCCTTTCAAGGCTGTTTGTGTTGGAGTAAGAGATCTGAAACTCATAAATCAGTGTGATAAGAGTATAAAGATGAATATTTCTAAGAGAAAAATATCATAAACTTTTCAAGGAGGAACAGAAAATGTCAGTCATGGATCTGAAGCAAAATATTTAATCGAGTTTATTCTTAAAAGCATCTGTGGTACTGCTTTCAACCATTCTAATTCGTAAATCATTCTTTGTATTAACAATCCTGTTGAAGAAAAGTACTTTGTCTCATTCCAGGTAAAACATTCACCCATGAGTATGTAACCAATATTACAAGTGAAATCAGACAAATGTATTCTTGAGTAGCTTGTTAGATCAAGATTACTGAAGCCTTTGATAATTTTGAATACCTGTATTAGGTAACCTCTTAACCTTCTCTTTCCAAAGCTAAATAGATTAACCCGGCAACCGCACAAATTAGAGTTTTCTGGACAGCTCCTGGGTGTGCAATAAATGGGAAAAAGGTCAACTTAAGTCATCTTAAGATGCCTATTGCAGTCACTCACATAGCATCTTAAGATGCCAATAGCAGTTGTTGGGTTAAAGTCATTTAGTCAGCCCTCTTAGGGTGTTCTCAGTCCGGGAATTATCTTGGTAGTTCACTTTTGTACTCTATTCATTCTGTATATGTCTTCTTCAAGTAAGGTAACCAAAACTTAACACAATTTTCAAGCTGGGCTCACACCAGTGACTTGTAAAGAGTAAGAATTATTTCTCTGGAATTAAATTCGATAACCCAAGAATTTTGTTCTCCTTTTTATCTGCTTCTGTGCAGAGCTTGCTTGACTTAAGATCACCAGAGATTGATACATCCAAGTCTTTTTCCTTATTTACCCTTATTTAGTTAAGCAGAATTCATACTGTTCCCTGCCATTTCATATTTACTGCTGATATGTAAAACTCTGCATGTATCAATATTAATATGTATTTGCCTCTTTTAAGCCCAGTCCATCTGTTTTTCTAAGTCTGTTAGATCTATCTATCTATATCTCTGATGCCTGCTCCAACTGGAACTCCCTCAACGTGGTGGCCACAGCAACAGAGTCTCCATAACTAAAGAACTCCAGTGCCACTTCCTAGCCTTTAGTGCCTCACCCATGACAGGCCACCGGCAGAGGGCAAGTCTAGTGCAATGTGTGCAGAGGCTCCTACCTAATACTCCTAATGACTACTACTTTCAAATGCTCCTACCTACTACTTCTACCTACTGCTCCTACTTAAATGTTTCTATTTTCTACTTCTGTCTACTGATCCTACCATTTTGCCAAAAGGCGGGACTAGCTCATAGTGAACACTATCACATACAGTTATAATGCACTTTTCTGTTTGAATTCATGTACCATTATAACACTAATTCTGCAATGATGAAAATACTAAAGGGATATATACATGAAATTTAATGCACACTACCACCATGAAAATGAAGCATAAAGATCCAAGGACTTTCATGTTTATCACATTTTCGGTCTGTTTGACATTGCAAAATGTTCAGTTTCAGTCATAGATTTATTTCCCAACTTAATCATCAGTGCATTTCAGTATCTTACAATGCTGCCCATTATCGATATCATTTATTTATATGAGAAAGAGAAATGATCTTAAAATCTATCCTTATGGTAAGAATTTTTTTCACTCTTTTAACTGCTTGGATTTAGATTGACAGAGATTAATATTTCCAAGTCTTTCCTCACATGTAGAATTCATATTGTACTTTGCCTTTTCATATTTATTGCCAATATGTGTAAGTTTTCACTGTATACTAAAATAAAATTCATTTGCCTCCTGTTTGTCTGTTTGAAGCTGCAGACTTTCAGTTTCTGCTATAGATCTCTTTCCCAACATAAGCATCTATGAGTTTTGATATCTTACAGTGCAGAGAAAGAGAACTGGTCCGTGTGGTACACCACTTGATATTTCTAACCATTTTAGGCTTAACCATTAATCAGTATTCTTTGTTTATGGCCAGTTAACCATTTTCCAAACTACCCAAATACAATCCATCTTTGCCATGTGGCATAACTTTTGTGAATAACTTTTGGTGTGGAAAATCTACTTGAAAATATAAATAGATGATGTCAGCTGCTTTACTTTCCTTGTATGTGTTGATTGTATTATTAAAGAAATCGTGCAGATTTGTAAGACATAAGCTGTTTTGTCAAAAAGCATGCGGAGAATCTTTTTTTAAGTGAAAGTCCTCTAAATGGTTCACAGTGATGGTTTCCATGACTTTACCAACTACAGATGTTAAGCTAATTGGACAGTAAT
>JAUUDW010646811.1:0-10423 GCA_032361385.1 Panulirus guttatus | reverse complement strand
CCCCAACAGGGACGACACCTGACCTCGGGTGTTGGTAAGGAAACGACACCAGGACTGCTAGATACCACCAGATTCTGTATCTCCGGACGTGTGAGTGTCGGGTCTGGCCTACACGACCTTCATTGTTTACAACAGTTCAGTTGCGTTCCGGGAGTGTGTTTAGCGGCTCCAGACTTTCCAGTTAAATACTCAAAAGACTGGAAAGAAGCAGCGAGAAACTAACCCCTGAGACTACGACGCCTAGTTCGAATCACTTCCTTAATGTCAGGAGGCTGCTAAAGTGTCCACTGAAGTGGGGTCAAGTCTCGAATGCGACAAGAACTTTTTTTTTCATGGCTTAAGGTAACTCCTGGTGTCAAGTGATTACACTGGACATGACCTTCATTGGAATTTACAGGAAATTGCTAAACGTGGTTCTTGAGGCATTATGTTACCTGCTCAGCTGATGGATAGAAAATATCTATTCCATATATATGGTGAAATAGACAATTTCGGCGACCATATGCGCGCCAGGCTTTATTTTACAGGATTTGCCTCTGCTGGTTCATGGTGGTTAACGCACTTCATATTTGCAGCATATATACTCTCATACGCTTGTCACTATTATAGAAATGTCTTGATGTATTGCGTTATTCTAGAAGTTCAGTAACGGTATAGCTATGCGTTATGTGTAGTTTCGGTTTTAGTGATGTATTTTATTGGGTAAAAACCCAGGATATTCTTGTATCATTATTGTTTGGGATGTCATTTGATATTGTTGTACAGAATTAGTGTATTTTTTTCAAGAATACAGTGACAGTTGTCAAGCATGATTTTAAGCATCACGTTTTACTGTGAAATAATAAGTAAGGTTTTAGTCATGGGAGTTACGTATATCAGGGAAACTAGAGTGTAGTTGTGGGAGTCATGTATATCAAATAAACTAGGTTATAGTGACAGGAGTTATGTACATATGTCACGAAAACTGTTGTGGTTCGTTTTAGTGTTTAGAGTATACCTGTGATGATGTTTTCACTAACCTATCTGTGCAGTATGTAAGACTTTCGTACATGTTTAGTCAGTTTTGTGTGCATTCTAAATAGGAAATATGCTGTTTTATTGAACATCCCAGGAGATAGAGGATAAAGAATACTGCCTACATATTCCCTGCGTGTTGTAGAAGGCAACTAAGAGAGGCAGGAGCATGTGGCTTGAAATTCTTCCTTCTTGTATGACTTTCCAAAAGCAGGAAAAAAGCAAGGAGCCAAGTGAGGAATTTTCCTCCTAAGGTTCAGTCATCTGTTCTTGATGCTACCTCGCTTATGCCAGATATGGCGAACATATATGAAAAATGTAATTGTATTAGACATTTTTTTTTGCTTTCTAGGTTATCTTTGGTTCATGTCTGATGTAATAACACTCATTTTACTCATTGTTTGTTTGTTCTTGCTTGGTGTATGTGCTCTGTCATTGGATAGTTTGCTAAATGAATGTACCAGTTGACATCTTCTTGTATTTAGATATGTGTATCTGTTTGTCTGTCCACTCCATCAACTGGCAGAATACACTCATTTATGTTAATTGTAACTCCATAATTTTCTGCAGCCACTGTGAGATTAGGCATTTCAGTATGTTTGGAGGAAATGTTAAAGATACTCATTGGAGCTCTGGACATAGGGCTATCATTCATGAGGTGAAATTAGAGGTGCATAGGAGGTGTGATACTGGTCAGAAACTTGTGGTTATCGTCAGGTCTACAGGACTTAAAAAAAAAAAATGTCAGGATGCCTTAAGTTACAAATATTTATAAATATTTTCATGTCAGCTGAGATGGCATGGACAACTAAGACCCTAATCAAGGCCATTCCGTTAATGCTACATCGCTGATGTGGGAAACAGTGATCAAATATAATAGAATAATTGGTGAATATATAAACACACCTTAGCCTGAGCCAGGAACCCATTTTATCATCCAAGCCCTAGAGGTGAATGAACAGGTGGATTGACTGCGGACCAACTGCGGCTCCAGGATTCAAACCTACGAGGTTGCCCCTTAGCAGTCCATCAGCGCACTACGTTTAGGGACGCTAACCGCTACACCTCTATCCATATTTCAATGATGTCAATGCAAAATATAAATTGATTTATATCTTGCAAACTGGCTTAATACTTTTGTAGCTCACCTGCCAGTTGCTGGCTTGTCTGGGATGTTGTTGAGAGGGCTTGAAAATCTTTCCCATGGTTACAAAGTGATTTATTGAGAAAGAAAAATGCATGCCACATTGCTAACACTGGACAGCTTTTTCAAAAGGCCTAAGACTTCCCCCTCATTTGAGACAATGGCTGGATCAAGGGACTCGAGGTGACACAGACAAGCGTAGAACTTGTCCGCTATCCCTCCCAGTGACCCCTCATTCCAACCCTCTACCACCTGAAACTCTCATCACTATGCTTTTCATCAAGTCTTTTAGATATTTTACGTATTACCTGTCATGTGGTGACAGTTGTTGATGTGATGTGGGGTGACGTAGATGACTTTAGTGCCCCTCCTTCTCCCTCCAAGATCACCCCATCCCACTCTAGCAGCACTACATTTTTGTACTGTATCTTTTTCAGTAAATTTTCATTGAATATTATATAAGTTCTGCCATGACAGAGTGTGGTACTGTACATAGGCAGTAATCTGTTTCTGGTACAGAGTAGTCCTTCCATAAGGGTTTTGACAGAGAAAGTTTATCTTGAGGAATGTAACTCTTATAACGTGGCTTTCATTGATTTAAATTATATTGGATTTAACTTGCAACAGGTTGTCCAGGAATGTAACCTCGCTGTAAGTTTAGGCACTAGTGTAGAGAACTTATATTATAAATTATTCTCACACATGCAGTACTTCCCTCATAAAAGTTATTAACAGCATGTACGAGTCTTGTATGCACTCTTATATTGGTGAATGACAGTTCCTGAAAAATTATTTGTACATATGTGTGCGTACAATATTACAGAATGCTTTCCTCACATTCAAATGTGGGAGGCAATTTCTTTTTACATTTATTTGGTATGCTGCTGTAACATTCATCTACATTTTCAATTTATATTCTTTTTGCAGGAGTGAAGAACTGTGGTGCTGGAGCCATGGCAACTAGTTTTGAGTCCACTGTGACTAGCTTGTGTTTAGTGTGCAACAAGGACACAAGGGGTGCATCTGTGAACATCCATTCAAATGTTGCCGCTAGGAATGGTAGTATCCACAGCCAAATAAGTCAGGTTGTGGGAAATGAAGACCTTCTTGAGGCATGCCAGACATCAGAAGTTGTATGCCCTACGTGCCTTAAAATACTGTTGAATATTGTTAATCTTGAATGTAAAGTTGTTTGTTTGAAGAACGAATTTCGAATAACCTTTCAGAAGGGGATTGAATCTCGAAGAGTCAGTATGGGGAGAAGCATAGTAAGTCATCTTAAACCTAAACTTGCATCTGATGAAGAGAAAGTGGATGAGGAATGTAGAATTTATGCCAACAGAGAATGGAGTGATAAGTCTGCTGCACAGCACGAATTTCAAGGGGAAAGTGAAAGAACTTTCACAAATGTATGTCAAGAAGTGTCTGTCATAAGTGACAATTCAAAACATGATTTATTATCCTTAAGTGAACCACTGCATGAAAAAAAGTTTCCTATTAGATTTGAAGCAACAGGTGGTGATACCTCTATTTCAGTTGAAAGTGAACAGTGCAATGATTTTAATAACCAGTTGGCCTTTAGTAGTGGCAGGGAGTTAAATGACTTGATACCATCACACTTTTTGGAAGGGGATGGCGAAATTAATTGTACTTCGCATAATGATGACCAGAGAAGTACATTAAATACGTCTGATAGTAAGTCATCTCTACCAGAGTGTCCTTTAAGTCCAGCCAGTAGACAGGTCACTGACCCAGTGAAGGACATAACTGCATCTGAGCATTTTGATAATCAATCCAAATACAGTGTTGTTGAAGTTTGTGCTGGGATCAGTGAAAGAGACGAAAGTAATGCTCATTTATTTTCAAGTATTGATAATCTTGGTGTAAATATGCATTTAGATGAGGAATTGAAGAATCCGGCTTCAGGAAGCACCAGAAGAACAAGACCCAAACAGTCAAGAAATATACGTAGGTATAGAATTTGTTGTGAATATTTATTTGATTTGAGCTAACATAAAGTTCTGAAGTTTGCATTAAAACAGTTTGGAATTTGTTGAGACTATGAAGTATGGAAAGGTAATGGAATTAGGGTAGGGTTATTTTGGAGCTAATAGGGCTTGTGTGAAGACTAACGGGATGGTGAGTTAGTAGATTATGATTGAATATCTTTGGTCCCTTTGTTTTTTTCATATTTTATATGGAAGGAGTTGTAAGAGGGGTTGAGTAGAAAATGTTGATAAAGATAGGAGTGAAACATTAGGATTTGTGTTCGAATGATGGTCTGCTAATGGCAAGGACCTTGAAAAACCCATAAAACATTTATCTGGGTATTCAGAAAATATTTCGATAACAGGAAGGTAAAAGTAAAAGCCAACAAAACAAAACAGATTACATATGAGGGACTTTCAACCTGTGTGATTTATGAGGATTTAATATTTTATTCAGTTGTGGAGAATAGAGAATACTTACTGAAGGTTTTGGAATGGATAATGTTCTATTGGAAAAGTGTTGAAGGTGACTGTTCACAAACCATAACCGTATTTGCCATACTTTGGTCTAAACTGTTTTCTTTGTATATCTGTAATGAATATTTATTCATATGCTTGTGTTCAAAATATGTAAGAACCCATACTTTCTATAATCCACATATCGTTTTTTCTTGATAATTTTCACTACAGTTCCCATACGTGCCTATTGCTCTTTCTACCACTCTACCTCCTTTTCATCTATTCATATTAGTCATCAGAAAGAGCTTTTGCCTTGTGTCTACTTTCTCAACTTTTCTTTCTAGAAAGTATCCTTAATGTCTTCTTTATCATTGCATAATGCATATGCAGCTGTTACAATTAACTAACACCTGTCACACATGAATTTTGCAAATGTTTACCTTGAACTTACATATTTGGAATTAACTGTCTTTTTAAACCAACTCACCTTCATCATATTTCTCAAACCTCACTTGGAATAGCCATTTTACTGTCCAACAAGCTGTATCTCACACATTGCCATACCAGTCAAGTGTTTCAGTACACCTTAAACATACCTGAATTGTTTCTCCTATACAAACATGCTGCAGTTGTCTGATTTCATTACTTATTCTTGTCAAATTCAGTTAAACCAAAAAAAATAGGCGTGTCTTGTATGTGGTTGTAGAAGTGCTGCTTGATGTCCAAGGCCACATGCAGCTTTTGTGAGGATCAGTTTTGCTGAACCGGAATTCCAGATTCCAGTCCTACAGGCTGGCAGAAGGGCTAGGATGCTTAGTTCCGGGAGGGGTAAATGTTATCCTACTACCCCAAGTAAGTTTTGGATAGAAGAAAATTTCATGGTAAAACTAATATATCTATAATTTCACTGTTTACTTAAGTTACTCTCATATTCCTACTTTAAGATTAAATCGTCATTTTTAGGGTGCACAAGACTACAAAGAGGAAAAAGAAAAAAGGTGAAGGTTGAAGGAATGGAGGTCAAAATGGAAGTGAACACAGCGAAGGATACGGATATGGAAGATGAATGGATACAGGAGGACGAGAGTACACAGGTGAAACATCCAGATATTAGAAACTAAGTGATGTATGGGGTCTGAGAGTTTGGTTTGTATATGTGTCTGCATTTTGCCAAAAATCTATTTTTTTCAAAACATGATTTTGAAAGAATTATACACTTAAGGTCATTTTTGTACCTCTTGTACCGGTAGGTTTCTTCATCTCTTACTCATATTCTCTCCCTAAGTCTCCATCATAATATTTATTCTTGCTGTAACTTTTTTCATTCGTAGTTACACTTTATACTAAAGCCACTTCAAAACTTCATTTCTTTTCCTGAGACTTTCACATTGACCCTACATCTCTGGTCTCATGATATATTGCTAAAACACTTTGCCCATTTTTTTGCCCTCTCTCAGAAGTAAAATTTTGACACCCAGAAACACTATATGACACACTGAGAAACACTGCAATTAGGTTATGGTGAATGACCACAACCCTACTTATGTCAGATTAAGTTAATGTTCTCACAGCTCTCTTAATTTTTGGCAGACAAAAAAAAATTGTGTGTGTGAGAGACTAAAGTCTGCATTGTAAGAGGAGTAAATTTTGTGGACTTTCAGGTACTGCCTACCCTTATATTTAATTTATTCTGTAAGTTTCCTTTCTGAGAATTAGCAGTAGCGACATCAAGTGGTGACTGCTAATGCTTTATTTGATATGCTCTGTATACATAGTTCATAACTTATCAATTAACAGGCAAATCATTTTGTGGAAGTGCAGTGGACCTCTTGTCAGTGGTTGTAGATGTTTGCATATCAATAACTGACAAGTCATACCAAGCTTACCATATTTCTTTCAGTACACAATAATAATTTATAACATAGCTAAAAAATTTCCCTCTAAATTTTTGTTGTTGATGTATTTCAGTTGAATGACAACATGATCACATGTGAACTGTGTGGAGAGAGGTTTAGCGATGCAAGACAACTCGCTAAACATCGCGGTGATGTACATGCTTCAGTGTACTGCTATATTTGTGAACAGTGTACAGACATCCGTTATCGTGAGAAAGCCAAGCTAACACAGCACCTGAGACGGATCCATAAAATTCCAGTTCATCAGTGCCAAGGATGTGACCATGAGGTGGGTTTATTAGGATTCTGATGTTTTATGGAATACCATTGACTTAGGAGGTATTTTGTGCAAAATACATTCTAGGCATTAATATTTTCTTGTCAGTGATATTTCATAACTTTCTCACAAACTCTTTATTTTGACTTTCTTCCCAAAATATTTCTGATTATACTTTATACTACTTTATGCTACATTTGTAGAGATGTAGAATTGGATAACTCTTGTAAACTTTTTGCAGAACCTTTTGGCAGGAGACAATCTTTATTTGTTTTAGCACTAAAAGTTCGAAGAAAATTCTAAAGGCATGGCCTAGAAACTTTGATGCATTGGTCTGGCTGTTATAGATATAATGCCAAGGTGATGGTCAGCTGAAAAGTTTATATGCTTGACCAGTCCTGAAATACAGTAATTTCCTCATTTCTTATTATGCCGTCTAAACAGTTAACGTTCTTTGTGAGAAATAATATCAGTAACTTATTTTCGTTGTTCCATCATCTTATTTACACCTCTGTGGTATAGGGGTTACTGTTCCTGACCATATGGTAGAAGGTTAGTTCCAACTGTGGTGGCAAGCAAAGTAATGACATCATCATTGATTAGTTGTGGGTGGGCCCAGAACCAAACAGGCAGGCTGCTGCCAAGAAATTGGTGAGAGCCAATTATGTCATGAAAGGGCATGGGATTAAAGGATCCTAACCTCAGTGATGCTATGGATACTCTGAAGCTCATGAGACATACAACCTCCAAAGAGAGAGATTTTTGATTTTACAAAGTTTACTTGTAAATACTTGGTCTCCCTTTTTATCTTCATATGCATGGCCACACCTACCCTAATCATGTTTAATTTCTTTTTCAGGCATCAAGTCAAAACTCCCTCGATCAACATATCATCAGTAAACATCCTAATTCCCGCTTCTTTGAGTGCCACATTTGTCATAAGTCTTTCAGGACTTATCGTTATCTTAATTTTGTTCATATAAAGAGATGTCACTTTGGTCTTCCAGTCAAGTATTCTTGTGAGAAGTGCCATAAAGGATTTGTTGATAAATCCTCTTATGAAAATCATAAGATTACTCACTCTGAGGCTAGAAATTATACATGTGAATTCTGTGGAGCTATGTTTCACACATCTTATGCTTTAAAGGTGCATGTTAATACACACACACAAGAAAGAAAGTACGAATGTGTAGATTGTGGTTCAGCATTTTTACGACTTTGTAATTTAAGTGCACACAAGAAACGTTTTCATAGCTCTGATGATGTCAGATTAGTTTGTGAAATCTGTGGTAAGTTGATGGCCACTCAGAAAAATTTGCGACGGCATCAACTAGCACATCATTCAAAAGAAAGGCCGTTCATATGTCATCAATGTCCAAGGTCCTATACAGCAAAAGAAAGCTTAAAAAGTCATCTCAGGACACATACTGGTGAAAAACCATACAAGTGTGCATGTGGTAAAGCTTTCCATAAGAGCACTGTCTTGCGTCGCCATCAGAGATATGCACATGTAGGTGATGAGGTACAACAGGTCACAGTTACTGACCAGGATGGAAGAAATACAGTTCAGGTGGGTGAAGAAGAGACTAAAGGAGAGGAGCATATGGTTGTCATTACGTTGAAAGAGTGCAACCCCCCAGCGGTATACACTGTAGAAAATGCACCCCCGCACTTTCAGGAGATCATGGTTTCCAGTGAAACAACACACATTCAGAGTGACAGCCTTATGGGTGAAAATTTGCCACCTACACAGGATGCAGGACTGCCAATGTTGCATCCTCAGCTTGGAACAATAGGGGCTGGAAGGCTTGGGCTTTCAACACCTGTGCTCTTTACAACTTTGAATACCAGTTCTATAACTGTTCAGCAAGGGCAGGATACAGTAGCAGATGGAATATCACATGCCAGTTTTGCAACAGAAGTGACACCCATTGAGAGTGGGCTTCAGACAACCACACTTCCCTTCCAGCAGGCAACAGCACCTGCTGGTCAGTCAAAAGAACAAGATCCTTTGGCAACTTTTCCCACAGAAACTCCAGTCACATGTACGCCTTTGACAACACAGTTGCTTCAGTTGCCACCTCTGCAGACCAGCGCTGCTACTAGTGCCCCAGTTACATTTGTTGCAACGTGGCCATCATCTGCTTTATAAGTTTTGAAATGCACACATTCACATAAATGTTATGTACAATGTAGAAATAATGTGAGAAGGTTGTATTCATTTGGAAAGTAGGGATATTCTCATTACATTTAGGGTCCCTGTCAGTATCTTACTTTATGCAGTTTCTTAGAGCAATCGGGGCCAGAACATGCAGGAGGATGAAAGGCGTACACAGAATAGAGTGAAGCTGTGGTTTTAGTGCATGACACATGACAAATAGAGACTGAGTGTGAGCGGATGTGGCCTCCCCCCCCTCCCCAGGCACTACCTCGCTGACGCAGGGAGTGGCAATGCTGTTTTCTGTGGGGCAGGGTGGCAGTGGGAATGGATGAAGGCAAGCAAGTATGAATATGTACATATGTATATATGTATATGTGTGTGTATATATTGTGTGTATATGAGTGGATGGGTCTTTCTTCATCTGTTTTCGGGTGCTACCTCGCTGACGTGGGAAACGGCTGTCAAGTATAATAAATATAAATAAATAGTTTGTTTAACCATGTTTATAACTGTTCTAGTCTTTAACCTGTATTAGATTTAAATGTATTTTATTGTTAGGAAGGTTTGAAATAAGAATTTGGAGTTTCAGAATGTTTTAGGTGAACTATAAAAAATCTGCTTGGGGTCAATAAGAATTTTAGAATAAGTTTCTAATATACACGTATATACTGATGATTTGTCGGCCCCTCATTAAACCCTTCTTTTTTCCTTTTATCCCTTGCATAATTAAAAATCTCATTTTCCTCAGTATATGGTTAATGAGACAGGTCTCTCACTTTCTCAAAAATTAGTAAATATTTTCCCTTCTTTTCTTTTTCCGTTTCTTAATTCTCTCTGTATTTCAATTAGGGCCTGGCCTTGATGTGGACTTCTGTCCATGACTGGAGCCTTCAATATAGAAAAAAAATACCCTGCTTTGATTTGTTGAAACAGTGTATTTGATATGGTTATAGCTATATCAGTTCACGTGTTTATCCATCTTTTTATTGTATGTGTATACTGTTTTGTGTACTTGAAGCTAGATATTATATACACAGTCTTCTTCAGATACGTTGTATGACCTCTGATATTCAGCTGGTGGAGGCCACATAACTCAAACATGTCAGAGAATACTTTTCTAAAAATCGGATATTGTGGCTATATCAGTTGGTACTTTGGGCTTGAAGGTTATACAAATGCATCTAATTATAACAATATTTTGTTCTAAAGTACCTAACCAAATTTACTTTGTGCAATACAAGAGTGTTAATTTCAGTTACTTAAAATCACCATCTGATGTGCCTATTTTAAACTTCACCAACTTATGTGGCTTATGTGTTGCAGCCTCTCTGTCCGTCCATTTGTCCACACATCCATCCACTTGGCTGGAACAAGGAAGGGTGTTCTTTTGACCCCTGGGTATATTACTTTGACCTACTGTTTTAATTGAGAAAATTACCTCTGGGCAAATTACTTGTGACCTACTCTTTTTATTAAGAATATTGC
>JAUUDW010646800.1:0-10755 GCA_032361385.1 Panulirus guttatus | reverse complement strand
TTCAGTGTCATCATTTCCATGCAGGGTAAACGTTTTTACGGAACTAAGACAAAATAATAATGTGTCAGGCTCCAATTTCATTTCACTCAATCCAGTATCAAGTATATCATCTAGGAAAGTCAATGTCAAATATATTGTCAAATATATTAGAGATTTTGATGATACCCTTACACTACATTTACCAAGTCCTCGAATATCAATTTCTTTTTTTTTTCAGAATTGAGTGAAAATGTGTCAATAAAGAAGGAGGCGCAACAAATGTAAACAATTACCCCACGTCTTACTATCTGTGGAGGTGATAAGGAAACTTTTGATTTTCTCAAATCAATCTGAGCTGCTTACATCCATTGAAAAGAACCTACAATCAAAATACACTAGCAATAAAAAATCAACAAAATAAGATTTCATTTGAATAAAATCTAGGCAAACCTATTGGACGAGTTCAAGTTAAGCAGCAGCTTGACAGGTTAGCGACACTCGTGTCTCCCTTTGGTAAAATTATGTCATTGTCAACATATATGAGACAACTGGGTGTCTCTTTACTCCTTTAGTTGCAGAAAAAGACTTATGCGTGATATCTATCAACAACTTACCTTCCTTTAACAGTATATAAAGTCCTGTAGATTATAAAATTTATCCTACCCGTGCAGGCACACCGGAAAATACGTGTCTGTAATGTTACTAAATGCCATATGTTCTATGTTTATATATAATGTTCTTTTCACTACATTCAGGTTCTCCGTTGTATAAAAATACAATACAGTATCATAAAAGTATCTTCACGTTCAAACAGACACATTAGTAAAGGTGCATTGTTTTGTTAAGCGAAGAGACCATAATGAAGGAAGAGTTGGCACTGCAGTGGCCAGTGATGACGTCACGTCCGTCATGGCGGACTTCATCAGCTGAGCGGACGACCGTCGTCTGCTGCTCCTTGCTACACATGGCATGCACGTTTCACTCACATACACTGGACAAACTCTTCTAGTTCAAGGGTATTGCAGCTTACTGGAGACGGACTGTTTTTCATGAAAAGATTAGTGTAAATAGACAACGTTAGAGCAATCTTGGTGGTAAATGACTGAAAGAGGTCACAGCCAAACGATGGTTAACCTTCTCATACATTAAAGGACTTACCAATAAAAGTTACTTTATGCTCACTTTGGATACGCCTTTCGTAGTGGAAGGGTACGTTGAGGTGATGCTTTGGAAAAAGATGATTAGTACAGTAAACTAGACGACTAGTAATATCAAGTCTCATATTGGTAATTATAGAAACTAAACAAGTTTTACATTTGTGTATGTTATCTGACAACAAATGATTTCCGTGAGGTGAATAATACGAAGGCAATACTGAACCAGAAAAGTGCTTTTAGTACAGTAAATTTGTAAACAACCTTTCCTCCAATGTTCACTCTAACCTAACCTCAAACAACATTGGCCTGGATTGCTCTCATTACACTGTCCTTAGCATTTATTACATTCCTTTCATGATCAATAACATATAACAGTTTATGAATATTAGTTATTGATATTGTTTAACCTGGGGGTTTAGTTTACCAGATAATGCCATAATCATGATACCATTATCTTAAATTGATTATTGTATTTAAGATGACTTTTGACATTATAGATGGCTACTAGAAGATGAAGAGGTACCTCCTTCACATAGGCTACTGTGGCACAAGATTAAGGTTAGTACTAATTGTTATACTTTGTTTATGCAACTAGTCTTGAGGGTAAAAAAAAATAGTTAAGCTTTGCCTTTATTTGCTTATGGAACAGGATAAAACTGGGTAAAACTAGTTTAGCTCAAAAAAGGGAGAAGTGCTATCAGTGCCTCAGAGGACTGTTGCCCTTAAATTAGCGTATATCATAACTTTAGTGTTGGTTAGATTAAGGTGAACATTGGTATGAATTGCTGTGTGTAGACATTTTTCAGTGGGCCAGTGTCCTCTGGAGTGCCGATAGTACTTCATCCCATTATCATCCTCTTTGTTACCTTTCGATATTGAATTATTTTGCTCTGCATTGCCTGTATAGTGTTTACGGAATACATTAACAAATAGTTTGGCTTTATGTTTTATTCTTTGCTTTTCCTTCGTACTTGTCCACTGTTTCCTTACATCAATGAAGTAGCGTCAGGAATAGACAAAGAAAAGGTATTATTTGTTCACATCCATTCTCTAGCTGTCATATGTAATACACTGAAACCACAGCATTCCTGTCCAAAACCAGGCCTCGCAAACCTTTATGTGGTTTCCCCTGGCTGCTTGATATTCCCAGGTTCAGGTTATTGATAGCACATTTCCCCCTATATACCACATATCCCCAATTCACTCAGTCCCATGCACACCTTTTGCCCTCTTGCAGACACAACTGCTATCATAAAACATAATTAATAAAGTGAAAGATTATGGAGCAATTATGTCTAACAACCTAACCTTCAGTCAACACAACAAAACAACAGTTGCCTCATGCAGAAGGATGGCAGGCTGGATCCTGTGGATCTTTGGCATAAGGGAAGAAAAACCATTGATGATATTAGTCAAGGCACCAGTTCTTTCACAAACTGAATATTGTTGTTCTAACATCACCCTATAAGGTGGGAAAAATTGCAGATTTAGAAAGTGTTCAGAGATGTTTCACAGCATATATTATCGTAGTAAAGGAACTAAATTCCTGAGAATGACTGAAATCACAGAGGCTATACTTCTTGGAGTGCAGATGGGATCTACACCTGGAAAATTCTAGAAGGTATGGCTCCCAACTTACAATTGGAAATAGCATCCTTCTGGTACAACAGGCATGGCAAACTTTGTAGAATATTACCTTTGAAATCCAAAGGTGCGATATCCATAAGAACAGAGAACATCCTATGATACCCGGGACCTGAGACTTCAACACCTTGCCATCTACCATCAGAAACAGTGTGGGATGCATGTAGAGAAGTTCACGAGTGCATTGAACAACTGCCTACAAAGTGTACCAGACCACCAGGCTGTGGGGTCTATGTGGGCCTGAGGGTTCTGACTTCCAACGGTTTGGTTGACCAATGACCCAATCCAGCAGCCTGGGCCCAGCTCAGACTTTTGAGTGAAGACCTCCGAAGACTCCCCAAGGTATGTTTATATTTGTTAACTTATGATGACATCCTGAAAATAGTTGATGTTGTCCTTAATCTTGTTGAAATATGTATTGGAGCACTCAGATCCTAGAAAGTTGAAAGTCTGTAAGGAAATTTTGGCAAGCTTCCTCTGAATTTGTCATGAACATGGCTTAAAGTGTCTCTTTAGAATTCAGTGTATACTGTATATTCCTACACAAGTATTTCTGAAGCTGAGTGGACTAAGGTATTTGATCAACATCCAAAATATTCTCAACCTTTTATTGTAAGAATAAGAAATGCCATTAATGAAACTGGTTTGGACATAAACTCAATTCAAGAAATAGGTTTTGCAAGCTACCCTTCCTGGCTGGTTCCTGAAATCAAGCTTCACTTGAACTGATGAGAACAACCAATATCAATATTGTTTCCATAATATCAAAAAGTAAATTCCTTTGGTATGATACAATGCTATTCACACAAATAGAATATAGATATTTAATGATGGCTCATAATGTGCTGAAGATAAAGGCTTTGTTATAGTTACTGAAGAAGAATCATGTAGCAAAACTACCAGCAGAATCTACCATTTTTACTCTAGAACTGTATGGTATTCAGGTTGCACTGAAAAGAATTTAGCAGTCTCCTAAAAAAGAAATTTACAGTACATCCTAATTCCCAGAGTGCACTCACACTATGCTCCTACACATCCTGTAGTTCAAAGAATCCAAGATTGGATTGAAAAATCCACTCAAAGCATAAGAATGTAGAATTTTGCTGCCACCTTGACATGACAATAATGAAATGGCAGATGTTGTGACTAAAGCAGCTACCTGCAGCAATCTATATGTGAGAGTTATATCTCACAATTATTTTATAAGCAAAATGAATTATGTTAGATATAAATGACAATCTATATGGTATTTGGAAGCCAAAAAGAATAACAAACTACGAAGATTCTTCAGTAGTAATTGCCCTCTTGTGACAGTTCCTTGTTGACAAAGGATTGGTCAAACAGTGTTGAACCACTGCTACTTGATGGAGAGGGGACCTACCCAATATGTGACACCTGCATTGCAATATTACCATGGGACATGTCCTAATAGAATGTCAAAGATACAGGAGCCTCAAAGTCAAATAGGAATTATGATACAACAGTGGAAGGAATAAAGGTATTGGAGAAATTTTTGACAATTATTTTGATGTAAATAAACTTATGAATTCTTTAAAGGAAACCAAAATATATGATTTTCTGTGAAAAGTTTTAATGTTTTAAGATATCTTTTCCAGGAAAGCAGAATGTATATTTCCTTGTAAGTTGTTTTTATGTTTTCAGATATCTTTTTCGTGCTAAAAAGTGTTGAATAACCATTAAGTTCTAGTGCTTTACAAAATCCAAAAAATGAAAAAAAATCTTTCCTCAGGCTGTCACCTCTGATGAATTCCCCACTGAATTTCTCTGTAATTAACATTTCATAGCTAGCCTTAGTTCCTCCTGGCTACATAACTTTGTATTGGACATAATCCTTACTAGTCAGCCCCATATTTCTTGACTATTGATCAATGCTTTTGATTTCATTTATATCTGAAATTGCCTTTAGCTTTTCTTTAATATCTAATAATCTTTCAGTCAACATTTATTCTTTTTCCACCCTTTCCTCTTTGGCTAGATTAAGGACTTCTTCCAGTCCAAAAATCACATATGATGTACATCAGTTAACCTCCTGCTCCTTTTATGTTCTTAATTTTAGTGTAACCCACTTGTCATCTTATTCCTGCAGTGATGATTCATCTCCATGTTCTGGTTTCATCCAAAATCTCCATTTGCTAGCATGCACTAATCCTGAATAATTTTCACTTTTTAAACTTTCCATCTAACATACCATATACATTACTGATTGCTCTTACAGTGTGTATTACTTCACTTATGATTTCCAATGTACTTCTTTTTCATTGTATCCATATTTCTATTCTACATCAGTCAGTACTCTCTGTTTCTGCTCATCATGCCCAGACTTTGTTCTTTATCCCTGCAATCTCATATGAACAGGCTCTTGGCTCAGTGTCGTAGACATTTCCTTGTTCTTCTCTGTCAAAGACATCTAGAATGGCCCCTAGGACAATTTCCTTTGACTCTTTTCGTTCAGTGTGCTTTCTGACCTTTGTGTTAATTCTGAATCCCTTAAACTGAATTGATTTTGGTACTGTGCCTTTTGATCATATTTCTTGGTTCCCTAATTCCTTTTTCTCTCTGATGATGCTTTTCATGTTCTTTGATTTAATTCTTCAGTCTCTTAATTTCTTCCTTCAGCTGTTGTAACCTTTTGTCTTGTTTCTCTATGATTATTAGGCCAATAATTTTCCTATGTTTCCGGGTGACTCATCTCTTAATTCTTCTCTGATTTTTTCTTCATTCATTTTAAAAACTTCACAATGCCCTTCATCCAGTCTCCTTCTTGCAGACCTAGGTACAGCTGTATGGATGTATGCTTGACTCCATTTCTGATTTAAGATTTTAGCCTAGCTTGGTTTTGGGCTCATACTAAATATGCTCACAATTTTCAGATATAGCCTAAAAGTGATGGACATCCTCATTCAAAATATCAAAATGATACTCTACTTATTCAACCCTTAAATGCTGGATAAGTTTGGAAATTTCATCACAGCATGTACCAGATTTCCTGTGCCTATTAATAGATTGATAAATTGGCATACAGAAGTAAAAGAAAACACAAAAAAATTAATATGACTACCTTGGTATTGACTTGGTGGAGTGGTGATTAATCAGAGGGATGTTGCTCATACCTGTTACTGCTCAAGATAAGAAGGGAGCATATAGAGGTCTTTTTTTTTCTTTTTTCATTTTGAACTTGCTTTCACACTCTTTTCTTTTATGCTGCTCAAGATAAGAGAGGAGTACATAGAGGTTTTTTTCCTTTTTTTTAGTGAACTTGGTTTTACACTTGTTTCTTTATGCGTCACAACATTGGTGGCAAGTAACATGGATATTCTTCGAAATGTTAAACTGTGCACACTAAAGATGTGAGGGGGTATGGCTGGTGTATCTTTTGTTATCCTTCCTCACCTTGAATGAGAGTGAAGGACATGGAGGTTGTGTTTGTTTTAAGGACACTTTTATTATTAATTTACTCTGACACAGAATTGATGGTGAATTACATGGATATGAATAGAAATATTACACTGTGCACATTAAATGATACACTAATTACTCCATAAATGTTTCTTCTCACTCAAAATATGCTGAAAAATATTTTGACTCTACTTTTATGTAACCAAATTACTCTATCACCCCAGAATAACTTACATGAAAAATAGGTACAGTTTTTATAGTTCTCTTCCATGTGACAGACAAAGGCCAGGCATGAGGTTGGTGGGGACATGATGGAGAGGTCCCCTGTTAATCACCCTCCTCCTTACTCCAACTGAAGTCCCTCTCTGGGTCTCTGATTTCATCACATTTCACACGTTATTCTTCTTTACTTTCCTCACTCACTGGTACAAATGATTATATGTGCTCCTACTCGTTACTTAGGTCATCCAGCTATTAATGTACATTATTTTCCATGGGATCATGGTATGCATGATCTAAGAAGTCGATGGACATGCAATGGCAGTGATGATTGCAGTGTTACTGAGAAGGGCTGATTTTTTTTTCCCTTTGCTTTTTTTTTTTTCCTTTGCCTTTTTTTTTTTATGTTGAAGGCTCCAGTCACAGACAAAAGTCCACATCAAGGCTGGGCTCTAATTGAAATATAGAGAGAACTGAGAAAGGGGGAAAAACAGAGAGGGAAAGTATTTACAGATTTTTGAGAAAGTGAAAAATATGTCTCTTGAAAAAAGCCAGGTCATAGTTATTGGGAAAGACATGAGAAGGTAGTTTATGCTGGTTTGCAATAATTTAATGGTGCAGCAACATTTTTTGTGTACCTTAACACCTTCTGAAATGATATAAGGTGAAATTTCAAGATGAAATAAGATCTAGCTCGGTCACTGCCCACCAGTCAGAGATAAACACATGCTTAGTCAACACATGTGTAAACTTGGTGCCCGTGTTCTCAAACAATTGTAGTGTTTTTGTGGTATAAAGTTGTCTTTTTGTATTCATTCATGGCAGATACCATCAGTTGCATGTGCTAAGAGGTCCAGGAAACGCTTCAGCAGTGCTGAAGATCATTATTGTCACGTATTAGAATCTTCAAAAGAGTCCAAAAACTGAATTTATGGAAGTGAAGAAGCTACATAACCCAGGACAGTGTGGTTTCAGGTGGTATATTCTTGCTTCTCTCAGTTGCTTGACTGTTATGATAGGATTGCTGAAGTTCTGGAAAACAAAGAGAATGATAATGTAATTTACATAGACTCTGCAAAAGTATTTGACATATGTAACTATGGTTTCACAGCACATGAAATGCAAAAGATGAGAATAACTGGAAATACTGGGAGATGGTTATACAACTTTTTAACTAATAGATCACAACATGTAGTTGTAAACTATGCCATTTCCAGTGACTCCGTAAAAAACTCAATCCCTTTAGGAACTGTACTTGTGCTCATCTTATTTTGTCCGTATATCTGACATTTTTGCAAGCACGAGCCAGTTTCATAACATCCTTTGCAGATGATACAAGAGTATGAAAATCTCATCAATAGATGATGCAGAAATGCTACAGAGAGACATAAATGAAGACCTTAACTGGGCAACAGAGACAACATGCTTCTCAGTGGAGATAAATTGCACCTCCTGTTTGGGGAAATTGAAGAAATCAAAAACAACATTGATTACCGGACAGGCTCAGACGCTACCATAAACCAGATGAATGATGTGAAATACTTACGAGTATTAAAGTCCAATGACCTTACCTTCAGCAGACACAACAAAACAATGATTGCCTTAATGGCGGGCTAGATCAATGCAGGCCTTTAAGACAAGGGAAGATAAACCTATGATGATATTATTCAGGGCACTAATTATTTTCCAAATTGAAAATTATTATGTTCAAATACCACCCTAACAGGCAAAATTACATATTTGGAAAGTGTCCAGAGATTTTTCTTAGCCCTTTTAATGTGGCAAAGGAACTGAATTACTGGGAATAAATGAAATCACTGAGGCTATACTCCCTGGTGTGCAGACGGGAGAGGTATATATACCATCATCTATACCTGGAAAATCCTAGACGGTATGGTTCCCTTCTTTCATTTGGAAATAACATCCTACTGGCACGACAGGCATAGAGGTCTATGTAAAATATTACCTTGGAACTCCACAGGTGTGATATGCACAAAAAGAGAGGACACCATAAACATCTATGACTCAAAACTTCAAGACCATGTCATCAGCATGGGGTGCATGGTAGAGAGGTTTAAGAGTGCTTTGGACAAGTACATACTAAGTGTATCAGACCAGCCAGGCTCTGGGGGGCTATGTGGGCCTGAGGGCTGCAGCTTCAAACAGCTCGGTCAACCAGTGACCTAGTCTAGTAGCTTGGGCTGTGGGGATGAAGAACCTCCCAAGGACTCCATGAGGACGTATCCACAAGATGATTTGTGTTTCATGCATAACCCACTTCTGACTTGGGGTGACTCCAGGTAACTCTGATATTATCCTCTGAATACTTGAATTACACTTGGTAGTATTTCATTTATTCATGTTCCTTATACAAATCTGATATATGACACAAATTGGCTTGTAATGGACCTCCCATCCCCCCCCAATCAGTGTGTTAGTGTGGGTTTTTATCAAACTTCACTTGTGAAAAATCCTGAAAGGTGTGGTCTTTAGTAAAAGATCATAACCTGTTTGTGTGGCAGGCATTGGAAACCTTTTTGAAATAACACCATGAAAATCAAAAGGTGCCAGAGTAAAAATATAATCAAATGGGACCTAAAAAAAGTGCTCAACTTATTAATGTATCTGCAAGGATCATGAATTTGCACATCACCCAGCTGAGAAATTCAGAAAGTCTTTTAACATATATTTATAAAGTTTATCAGACAGGCTGGGTTATGGTATATACCAGGGTGGTCCAACTTCTTCGACACTATGGGCCACTTCAGTACTGAACTTATAAGTCGAGGGCCACAGATTAAATCAGTATTATGTACAATTGTATATATATCCTTTTTTTTTTTAAAGACTCAAGGCCTAGCACAGGGTGGTCCAACTTCTTCGACACTAAAATTCAATAAATCTATATATCAATGTGAGAGCTTGTTGGCCACAAAAAATCAAGCCGTGGGCCACAAGTGGCCTGCAGGCCCATAGTTGGGCCACTCTGGTATATTCAGAGGCCTGCAGGAAGCACCATCAGAAAGCCTGGTTGACCAGAGAAGTAAGAGTTGTTGTTCGTAGACTGTGCTGTGGTGTGAAGTGATGCTTTCAAAATCAGTGAAGATATACTAAATGTAAAGTATTCACCAGACAAATTCAAAAACTCACTTAACATGAATCTTCAAAGTGTGGATACTCTAGGCCTTAAGGTTATGGACTGATCTGAGGAGTAACAGCGTTGAGGTGAAACTGGAAAACCCCCTATTACAAGACAAAAATGGAGAAGGTTTTAGTGCTGATTGTTTTTCTTAAGATGGTAGGTGTGTATGATTCTTAGGTATAATTCAGTCAGGAGACCACATGGAACCAGTAGTGCAAAAACTTAGTAATTAGCTCTCAGGTGAAAGACTTAAAGATAGTTTTTAATGTAATCACCATAAGAGCATATATTAATATGTGGTTTGCCGACATCCTGTCTTGAAGCTTTGACAGGATGTGCGATTACCACAGACATTAATTTTTAGGCCATTGAAGACTTAGTATAATTGAAAAAATACATTGATATGAAGTTCAACAGTCACAGATCTATTAGCCAAGAATATCATTCCTTTGCCAGTGCTTCTCATAGAAAGTAAGCAAAATGAGATGAGTATGGTATTACTTTGTAAACTTAAGCCTACAACAATAACAGCTTAGTGTAGAGGTTGTAGTGCATATTTTGTATAATTGATATGACTTTAGAAAAAGTGGGCATAGTAACTACATTATTACAAAGGCTAATGAATTGAAAAAATTAAACATTGAGAAGGTTTTCTAAAAAAATTTCATTCTCTCTCTAGTTTTTGCTGTTACTTTCTTCTTTTACTCGTTAGTTTTTGCTGTTACTTTCTTCTATTTTTTTATTGTTCAGTTGGTTAGTATAAGTGTCCTGGTATGTTTTGGTGATTTTAGAATTTTTTTGGCATGTATGGTGTGGCTTTAAGCAGTTTTAGAAAAAAGGCCATCCCTTTGTAGTGTAGATACAAAGCTTACTGGAAGTATACAACATAATCTTTGTATAATTGTACTAATACAATATAGATATAAAAATTTTACATATTGGTGCAGTGTTAGAAGCTTGAGGGAGTTCTGTAGGTGCAGTAGGATGGGTAGTGGTGATGGTGTGGGGAGTAAATGGTTCCATCCATTGCAGTGCCCGTGCATCACTTGCCCTTGGCTGGGAAGAAGAGGCTATGAGGGGAAAGTCATGTTGTTGGTTGCTGCTCTTTTTTTCTTTTTGTGTTGAAGGCTCCAGTCACAGACAAAAGTCCACATCAAGGCCTGGCTCTAATTGAAATATTGAGAGCATTATGAAACT
>JAUUDW010646778.1:0-10756 GCA_032361385.1 Panulirus guttatus | reverse complement strand
GATATTAATGATAATTATAATGGTAGCAATGATAATAGGATTAACATTAATAATGATAGTATTAATAGCAGTATTAACATCTTTATTAATAGTAAGGTCCACATGCATAGCGAAGGTGTATGTGGCTTTAGAATTGTCCTTGACAGCTGTTGAAGGTGTTAAAAGAAGTCTTGATCGGTGGTTATAGCTAGATATTGACGACTTTAACAACCCTGGCGTTGATAGAGGCCTGAAGCCCTAACATCCAAATTAAACCAACCAATTTCTATTAGTAATAGAGATAGAATATAATGACAGTAATGTTGTATTCAGTAGCGTTAATGATTCCTTTGATAGCGAGAATAATGTCATTGATGACAATGATAATAGCTTTAATAGCAATAATAATAATAGCATTGATTACATGAATAATAGCTTTAATAGCAATGATAATAGCACTTATGACAATGATATTAGATTTGATCGCAATAACTATAGCAAAAATTTCATTAATATCTTTGATAGTAATAATAATAGCATTAAAGACAGTGACAATAGCTTTAATAGCAATAATAATAGCATTGATTACATGAATAATAGCATTAATAGCAATGATAATAGCACTAATGACAATGATATTAGATTTGATCGCAATAACTATAGCAAAAATTACATTAATATCTTTGATAGCAATAATAATAGCATTAAAGACAGTGACAATAGCTTTAATAGCAACAAAACTAGCATCAATGAAAACAAAATATAACGTCAGTAGCAATAAGAATAGCATTACTAAAAGATAGAAATAACATCAATAACAATACAGACATCATTAGCAACCACAGAGATAGCACTGACATCTGTAACACCATCACTAATAGCAATGATAATAGCACTAAATAGCCAGCTGATGATAGCGGTTCCAGCAACACCCACCGTTTTCTATCGGGGCCGAAAATAAGAGGACTTTGTCGTCCCGTTCTTATAAGAGATGGGCGGCCGGTTGTAAACAAGACCAGCTATAAACTCGGGACTCTCGAGTGGTTATAAGTTCCAAGACCCATTTCGATCCCATAAGTCGGGGGGTGAACATGGGGTCCAACACCCCCAACCCCCAACCCCCCACCAAGTCTCGGGTCGTCACTTGGTCGGTCCGAGGGGAGAGTTGCGGCGTTTATTAACTCCTTCAGCTTGGAGTTACGACCCCCCCCCGAGCACGACGGTACGACCCCCTCGGGCACGACGGTACGACCCTTGGGCACGACGGTACGACCCTCGAGCACGGAAGTAGGACCTTTGAGCACGACGGTACGACCCTTAACTACGACGGTACGACCCTTGAGCACGACGGTACGACCCTTCAGCACGACGGTACGACCCTTCAGCACGACGGTACGACCCTTAAGCACGACGGTACGACCCTTAGGCATGACGGTACGACTCAACGGTACGTTGGCTTGGCCTTTAACCCGTTCTGGGCGGAGTTTTGAGGGAAAAACTCAAATGCAAAAATGAAATACAAGATTGAGAGACCCCATCCAGCACAATGGTAAATGAGAATGGCATTGAATTAAATCAATGAGTTACAGAAACCATTTTAGACCCCAGAGCGTTGGTTCTATGGCTGGCTTCTATATGTTAACACAAAACGTACATTTAGGGGTTGTCTGACTCAGGAGTAATGTCTCATTATCTGCTTATCAAGGGAAATGAGAATTGTAACGTCCCATTATGAAATATTCTAGAGTTCCCAGTCACATTTACTTGGAAATATAGTATCACAAAATCATATCTATTTGCTTTCTATATGAAATATACGGACAGATTCATGTATTATGATAGGAATCAATTAGAATATGTACAAAGCCCATTTCAAAAATTCATAACACTGGATCTAAGCAAAACTGAGATGGAGTCTCACTGAAGACACAGTCAAGTATGTATTCTCTGTGAATTTAGCAAATATTATTAATTCTTTTCATAACCAACATTCAAGTACATATATTTGTTGATAATATAGTGTTTTGCACACTAACATATTTGTTTGGTATCTAGTTAGATAGTTACTGACATGAGATATCTGTCAGATAGCCAATTAGAAGGTTCCTTCAAGTCATTCAACACGTTTGAGACATCTTTAAGAATCTCATGTTTTCACCTCGGGAGCAAATATTGCTTTATCATCATTTAAACTACGAATGCTTTAAGTTTGTTTGGTAGTGGCCTTAACAGCTTGTTCGGGTCTTCCCTCAAACGAGAGGCACTCTAACAACCCCGTACGACCCAGACAAACAACACACAAAGGAAGTTTGGCCAATGCATCGTTAGTTGCTTCTGTGCAAGTTTGTCGTAAATGGCGGATAGCAGGAGGGGCGTGACTGTCTAGCAGGAGCCAGAGGGTTATGAGGGTTATGACTCTTCTTCAGCGTCGTCTGCTGTTCTGTCGGCATTACAAAGGATGCGGCACGTCTGATGTGCTCTGTGTGGAACCCTGTGTCCCACCTGCTACCTCAGGTGAGACCAGGTGAGTGTGGAATATGAGCAAAGGCTTTGGGCTGTGCCACCTGTGCTGTAACTAACCCCTTTCCCTCTGAACGAGTCGTATATCAATCACGATAAATCACTTTCCTCTTTATATCCTTGTTTCATATATGTGTTTCTTTCTTTGGCCTGTTCTCTCTATTTCCTTCACTGTCATCTTGTTTTTTTATTTCCCCTTCTACTTTACTGCTACTTTCTCATTCCGTTAAAGCAGAAGGCTCCTCCCCACCCACCAGTATAGATGGAGACAGGACAGTAAAGCAGAAGGCTCCTCCCCACCCACCAGTACAGATGGAGACAGGACAGTAAAGCAGAAGGCTCTTCCCCACCCACCAATATAGACAGAGACACGACAGTAAACAAAAGACTCCTTTATCCATAAGATGGAAACGTGTGGAATAAAGAATACAAAGAAAATCTGTGGCATAACTTCGACACATTGGACAATGAGATCTTTGTATGCAAATTGGGAAGGCTAAGCGTGGCCAGGAGGTAGAGCAAATAAAAAAAGACAGGCGGTCCTCCTAGCCCCATACCTGACCCCCCTTGTGTCTAGATCCTGTTCGGTACAACACCTAGATCCAAGCCAGAACACAACACTATGCTAGAGGAAGATGACCTCAACTGTAGCGATGTTTTGCTATGTGTACTTCTTGAAACACACCTGCTAATAGGCAAAACACACACACACACACACACACATAGAGACACAGACACACACACACCCTGTCAAGGCACAGGCTACAGGCCCGACCCACGTCCTAAACACTAGATAAATAATAATCTTCTCTATATGGCCATGGGGAGACGTCGGCCCCACTGTAACCACGGCGGGTCACCTACTACCTCGAAATCCTCTGCCGAATATGGAAGTTATTGGCAGCTGGGTCAGACCCGCGTCCCACCAACTTTCCCCTTAATTTTCATTCCCTTTTATTAATCTACGTCCAACGATTTTTCGCCACGATTCATCCCCCTTTTCTAAGAGTCTCACTCGGGGTCACATTTACGTTCCATCAGCGGTGGAGAAAAGGTCGAGAGATCAAGTCCCCTAAATACGCATGTATATACACAGGGAGCCACTTCCCTCAGGTGTTGTGGAGATAATTAAGGATCAGTACGGCTCCCGGGAGTTGGTGGGAGGGTGGTTGGCGCGTTCCAGCCAAGCAGGTCGCGGTCACACGACAGCCACAACCTGAACCAAGTCAGAGAATACTGGAGGGGGGAGGGGAGGCGACTCTTGACTTATCGGGGGCCATCTCCATAGCGCTTTGGTGCCTTTGTCTCCGTGGAGGCACGCTAGGCCAGTGGGAGGGATAGCGTGTGCATGTGTGTGTGTGTGTGTGTGTACCTATGTAACTTCAACTACCCAAGACGGGAGTGCCCTCGAGTTGGGAAGACAACAGGAACAAAACAAAAGCACGTAGCTAGTCTATAATCACATGAATCACAGTGGAATGAAACATATCAAAAGAATCCAATATTCTTATCGCACTCTAGCTAGTGATTTCAATACCACTACAAGAACCAGTCCTCTCAATGTCTATAAAACCATTCATAGTGGATCACATGATTAGCGTTAATGATGCATTTTGGAAATGAGATATCAATGACTTTTTCTGTCGTAAGTATTACAGTCTTTCCAATTCCTCCTTCCCTGGATTAAGGGTTGGAATATTTGATTACTCTACTGGGGTATCTGATGAGGAATTGGTGTTCTAGAGTTTGCTACAGAATATGTTTATGTACACACAGAGGCTCAATCTGACACCATCAGTGTATTTGATTCACTACCATCTACCACAACTATCACTGCCACCACCTCAACACAGCCACTTACCTGGCTCTCTTTCTCTCTCCACACGTACATTCTATCTCTACAACTCTGCTACAGTACGCCAACACCATCTGTGGACAGCGAGAGGAACTGACCTTGAATACCTGATCAAAAACACTACCTGGACACTCCCCAAGGCTCATGGCATTCACTACTAGGAGGTGACAGTGTCCTTTCTGGCGACTTCTTTTCATCCTTACATGGCAACTGACAACAGGTTATTCTATGAGGCATTTATCTTGGCTAAGGGTCAAAGTGACAGGCATACAAGAGTAGCACACAGGCAAGGTGTTTGTCTATACACAGGCGGTGGTAGGCGGGCACATTGTTTGTTTAAAAACAGGTGTGAACTTATAGACTGTTTATAAATAAAAAAAAAGTTTACCAAGGCAGCCAGTGCTGTATTATATACCTTATTTGTATGCTACAAAGCTAGAGACCTGTGGCATATTACTAAAAGGGGGATGTGAAAGACAGTGCTTTCTCGGGCATAGTAATTTTCTTTTAAAAGATGACAAATAGGATGTGTATTTCCTGGAAATTAGGGGGTTCTGGGCTGATGCATACAGGGCATCACACAAGACACAGAGATGTGACCCTTGTGATTCCTCATCTTCATAAACAATACCCTGATGGATGCAACTGCTTATATTGAAGTCTGTTTGGACCTGATAAGTAAGAGTCTGTCACCCTAGAGGATATGAATCCTATTCCACAAAGCAAAGTTTTATTCATCCTTTATGGCCTAAGGTTGTATAGAACAGGTGCCAGTACTCAACCTGAATTGAATCTTCCTGCCCTTTTATTTCATTCTAGCAAGCGGTTTCTTATCTGGCATCCCTCTCACTGTCCATCAAAAAGAAGTGTTTATACATACGTCAATGATCCCTCTACTCTTTTTCGGTTTACTTTAGATGGCTATTAAAGCTCATCTACCCCACCACCCAGGAAATGCTACCTATGGGCAAAGTTTTTAAAGAAATACATCTGTACAATGAACAGGTAATCCTTTTGTACAAAAGTAGTTATGGTGCTGTATATTTCTTTTCTTACTTATACACAATTGACTTTCCATCTTTAGCAAGAACATCTGGAAGAATTGAACAATAGGTTCATTTATATCATCTAATCTCTTGTTGTCATGCATAATGTATCAAAAAATGAGCCTACAATCTACAACCAATTCCCACAGACTACTCCATACTTTACCTTAACTGCTTCATATAGCCTGGTTCATCCCACTGACAGCACATCCCCTCCTATCATATACCACATTGGTCCAATTCTTTCTGTCCAACGTACACCTCTGGCCCTCCTGAATGGCAAAATTCTCATTAGGCTCTTTCTTTTTTTGCATTGAAACTATCATTGTTGATACAAAATAATACTTTATTTTTTACATACATACAATCCATATACTGCAGAGATGTGTCATATGGATGTTATATATTACAAACTTATTTATAAGTTCAGCAGAAAAATATTTTGGAAATACAACTGTTTCATTTACCTTTTCAAGTCAACATTGTAACTGAACATGTAAAGAAGATGAACCTAACAGAGTCTGTGACATGGCAATCTATAAATGCAAAAAATCTCTCCCTAATGCTAATGATCCAATTATTCACTTCTATATTCTTCAAAATACTGCTAATCATCTCAAAAATAAAAAGAAGCTTTATTTCAGCAAAAAAACAACACTCCATAGATTTTCTGAAAAAGAAAATCCACCTGCAGTACAATCTCCCTAGCGAATCAAATATTATTACACGATGAAGAATCGGGTGATGTTGTGAAGCAGCTTACACATCTGGATTATTAATATAATGCGATTCTAAGAAGAGCTCGTCACTATGGTTACTGATGTACCTGGAAGAAGTACAAAACATACCTGAATGCTATGCTGGATATGGGGAGTTTGTAATGTGACTAATGTATGGAATATGGATATAAGATGAAAATATATGATGGAAAAACTTTGAATACAGAAGATGTAAAGATGGAAAATGGCAGGAAAAAGGAGAAGCATCCAAAGAAATAATATTCAGAAATGACAATCCAGAATGTTAGTGAAATGTAAACTGTACCAAACCACTTAGTAAATTCAATTGAAGTATAGCTAAGAATTAAACTATTAATTGAAGAAATAACACATCACACATTAATATACTTACTCTAAAAACAGATCTAGATGTCTGAGTATTATTTTCCTTTTTGTTTCCGGCAGATTCATACGGAATAAGATCTCAGGAAGTTTCACTGTCAATTAAAAAAGCTGAATTATATTTCTGTGTTACACTAGTGTGAATTCATAAACAGGTATTATACTAATATGAAGTTGATTATCACCCCAATGTTTTGAGGCTAAAGTTCTCCATGCCTGAATGCATTAATAATAAAAGCAAACTTTAAAATACTACATACCAAAGAGCCTAAGGAGGTGCATGTGACCATATAGAAGTGACGGAGGAGGTGGATCATGGTGTGTGTCAGGAAGTAGTGTCCAGTCTTGCAGCTGCGGCTGAATGGTTCGGTACGAGAGGCAAGTGCTGATATCTGTTCCTGCAAGTCCACTCACACCAGCTGTGCTGGTGCCAGAGGTAACAGTCGTTGGGGTGCTACGTCCTGATTCACTGCATGCAACAAAAAGTTGAAATCGGTTTAGTTTGAAATATTCAAAGGGGGTGAAGGTTCTAGGAACAGAGGAAGGTATGGAAAGAGGTGCCACTATCAGGAAGGGCAAAAATGATTATGTTTGAAGGGACAGTAGTCGCAGCAATGTTATGTGGATGCAAGGCATGAACTATAGATGAGAATGTACAGAACAGGAAGAATGTGCTGGAAATAAAATGTCTGAGGACAATATATGGTGTGAAGAGGGCTGATTGAGAAAGTAGTGATAGGGTAAGAAAGAGGTGTGGTAACAAGAAAGATATGGTTGAGAGAGCTGTAGAGGGTGTGCCGTGAAGGTTTGAGCATATGAAGAGAATGTGTGAAGGGAGATTGACAAAGATGACATGTGTGTTAGAAGTGGAGGAAACAAAAAAAGAGAGACCAACTTGAGTTGGAAGGATGGACTGAAGAAGATTTTGAGTGCTCCAGGTCAGAATATGGAGGAGGGTGGAAGGTGTAAAGGGGATGGAGTGAACTGGAGTGATGTGGTATACAGGGAAGGATGTGCTTGAATGTACTGAACCAAGGTATATGAAGCAGCCAGGGTAAACTACAGTCATGTCTGTGGAGCCTGGTTGTGGACAGGGCAGTGGTTTTGGTGCATTACACATGACCACTAAGGAATGAACTTGAGTGAATGAGGCCTTTCCTCTGTCTGTTTCTCTAATGAACAATACTATAAAAAATGGTATCAATCTTCTAACAAAAGTTGTAAGCTAGAAGCATAGCCACCTAGCTCTAAATAACAAGAGATAAATGGGATGTGTATGAGAAAGAGAACTAAGATATCCTCATAATAACTTCTTGAATAAAAGGATATCATAACACCTATGGAAACAAGCACATGGTGCAACATTCAAAAGCATCATGATTAAATGCTGGTTATGTCAGACACATAATTCCAAGCATTATGAATGTAGATAAATGAAATGGAATGGGTGGATTAGATAAGATGAGGGCATATTATAAAGAGAAAGAACCAATAAGTCACTTCTGAACGCAAGTAGATGAAATGCACTGAATGCACTATTGGAACTTTTGAGTATCACTTCCAACTGGGATAAGTGATAAACATACCATGCTATGCTGGTCCCACTCTTCTCTCTCTCTACTGTGCTGCTTGAGTCCCCTGAGAGAGGTCTCTTTGATCTCAGCAACCGGCGACCCGTGGACTCTGTAATTTGGGACATACATAAATAATCATATTCATCAGATATACATTTTTCTTAGCAAACTGTTGTTTTGTTTTTCTTCATAAAACTCTTAAACCAGTGCATTCCATACAACACATGGCTAATTACATCTAGATGGTAAAAGTTATCCAAAACAACAAAGGTGTAGAAGAAGCAAAGATACCATCGAAAGGAAGTAGCAGTTTCTTCACATAGCATCCTGTTTCACATTGAATATCATCCTGCCAAATTCAAAGTGCAGCCCAACTAAGAGATCTACCACATATAACACAAAGTTCCATTTATTATCGATCTCCACTTTATCCAGAGTATTCAGTTTCTTCTCCAATGTAACTGCAACTATGATCTTTGCTTAGCATCTTGCCCACAAGAAAGCAGAAACAGGTTCATCTATAAAGGAACTAAAAGCTGAGGCAGCTACTTAATTCACCAACTCTGAATGGCTATGAACAACCCAATCAGTCACTTGATTATGTTAGGTTATGATTTTATTTATCTTTTTGCTTTGTTTAACCCTAAATTGTCTTTCATGTTATAATAAGTGTGGAAGTCTATATTTCACTTTAACTCACCGAATGTGAGTTCAGAATGTGTGCATGTGATATTAAGAGAATGAAAGATAAAAAGAGACAAAGATATATAGCTATAAAAATTGATTTATATTATCTCACCTTTAATTCTTTCCTCATCCTTCTGAGAACTTTCTAGTTTTGTCCTTGTTTCCTCTGCATCTAGATCATCTTTGTTAACAGTCATACTTTCAAAATTCTCTTTATCCTCTTCTGACATTGTTAAATCTCCATCCGATTCCCTATGGGATAAAAGAATATTGGCTTACTGTTCTACATAATAAACTGAATTACTAACCTTTACTTATCTATCAAAAGGATGGTGGCCTGGGGAGACTATTATAATTAAAAGGATGGTGACTTGAGTAGAATATTACAATTAAAATGATGGTGATCTAGGAAGAATATTGCAATCAAAAGGAAGGTGATCTGGGTAAAGCATTACGATTAAAAGGATGCTGATATGGGTAGAATATTACGAATATCACAATAAAAAGGATGGTGACCTGGGTGGAATATTACAATTCTTTAACTTCCAGACATATCCATTTACACTTATCCTATGCAAATTTATTATTATTTCCTACAGTTACCAGTATTAAAAATGCTTAAGTGAATGTGCAAACTGTTGACAGAAACAATTAAACTAAAGGTAATAACATTAATAGTAACTCAATTAGGCCTGAGAAAGAAAAAATGCAAAATATACGAGTATCACTTTTTTATTTCTATATTATATCTAACAAGCTCTGGGATAAAATATAAATGAGTATATGAAAACTCTAGTATCTTTTTTCATGCTGGAGGCTCCAGTCACAGACAGAAGTCAAAATCAAGGATAGGCCTTCAGTGAAACATGAAAAGGGGTTAAAGTGAGGGAGAAATACTGGAACAGGAAAATATTCTAACAGTCTTGGAAGCAAGAAATCTGTCCTTTAGAATGGGACTGGGTTGTAACTGTCATATAAGAAAGTCAACAAAGAATTCTTGCAATAACTTGTCAGCACTAATAAAGTGCCAATGGAGTATTCACAATTAGAAGGGGTAGCTGAAGAAGAATGTGCAATTACTGAAGTACATTTATAAAACTGTCATCAAATGAACCAGTTTGGACAAGATTGTGTAGCTAAATTAAGAAGTGCAAAATTTATCCAGTATTTTTGGCCGGTCATCATGATAGGAAGGTAGGGTGGGTAACAATTTGCTCCTGTTATTCAGAATGGAAAATGATAGGATTTCAGTCCTCCTACCCATTTCACATATTTAACCATAAGTCTATACAAAATTCAAATACCAAAAATATCCAAAACTTACACCTTTGCATAAACAGGCTGTGCACTACGAAGACGCTCTGCTTGTCTACGTTCTTTTGCATATAAAAGAAGGGTTTCAATGTGGAAATCAAAACAAATACGAAGACCATCCATTACTTCCTTACACATTTCCAAACTGTTGAAAATGAAATGCATGAAGTTTTGATTATGTCTATGTCAGGAGTAATAACTTTTAAACATTAATTATGCATAACTTTTCCAACAGAATTTTGTACAATTATTCTCTTGTACATAAATGACACCATCATACTCTCTCTCCCAAACCTTTGGGCGTTAAAACTATACAAACTAATAATACAACATGCTCCTACTCTCACTTAGGGAAAGATTAAGTCAAGAAAATGTTCTGAATAAGTGTTCCACCAGTGTATAAATGCAGCAACAGCTTTACTTATTATAAATATACTGCAATGCAGGCTGAAAATACCCTCCCACATTTCTGATGCATGAGAACCCAAGTAAAATACTAAGCTTCCTAGGTTCTGGCATCACAAACCACTGAAGAGTTGATTTATAGTACCGTATCAGACAACTGGCAATGTCTATATTTCTATATTGTGTGGCCATCGGGAACTCAAGGGTGTGCCGTTTTGATAACTGCTTCTTTCCCTACACGTCGAAGCTTTGGAA
>JAUUDW010646767.1:0-10756 GCA_032361385.1 Panulirus guttatus | reverse complement strand
CACACACACACACACACATTAAGACAGTTCTTCGCCCTCATAATCCAAGTTCTGTGCCAAATCAATCATCTCCTTCATCATTTAGGCCGTTTTGCACTCCTACTCTCCCAACCCTCCCCCAACGTTGATCGGACATTTTCCTGGTTATCAGTCTCAACATTATTCAGCAATGGACCAAAGCAACATGGCATTAGAAGGAGCAGAGACTTAGGGCAGCTACAGCGGCAACATGCTTGTTCCCTGACGACCATGTATGGACTTGAGAGAAGAGTCATCATCTGCGTTACAGAAGACCACCCCAGGCCAACGTGCAGCGGCTAGCACAATGCAATACTACACAGACCCTCGACTGGATTCCTGACTTCCCCCCCGACGGAGAAGTCGGTTGGACTCCGAGACCCACAAATGGCTCACACTGGGGAACTGTCTCAGAGACTCGCGCTGAGTGATGCCATTGGTAAGTTGGGTGATGCTCACAGGTGGTCTGTTTACACTTCGTTCCCAGACGGTATTTGCTTTATGGACATCCTTATATGTGGATGCTCTTCAGTTACAGCTACGCCAAACCCACAGATAATCCTGGACCACAGCTACCCCTGACCACAACTAAGCAGAGATCATAAAGAAACGGGGACCTATTGCTCACAGACACCCTTGACCAGGCCCTTATCCTACAGATGTCTTGATTTCAGCGACATCCCTAGCTAGGAGTAATACTTGGGCCATAGACACACAGACCACAAACAGACACCCTTCCGTCCACAGACCCCTTAAAGTCTTTGGCACTTCGACACAGATGTGCCCTCTTCCTACCTTACCGTCCTCTCCCTCTTTCTCCTACCCTGTCATCCTCTCTCCCTCTCACTACCCTGCCATCTTCTCTCTCACTTCCTACTCTGCTGTTCCCTCCCAATCCTCCCTCACTACATCCTCCCTCCTACTGGTCATCACACGAAAATGGCTGAGGCCAGTTACTCACCATACTCGTTACTGGACGAGTTGTTTAGGGCCCTCGTTAGCCTGGACTTGGTCATTATTTTTGTTAGGTAAATCTGAGGGAGGAGCCACAACTTGACGATGTTAACGTCTCCATGAGACTCCTTGGCCGGCACCAGCAAAGGACAGACGCTTTATCATTTATGTAAGATGACAAACTTCAGATATCTGCTTTCTTAATACCTCAACCACGGACACTCAAGATGGAATGACGAACAGAACCAGTATTGGTGAGATTATGCCAACGACAGAAAGCCCTGTGGAGTGATAAAACGAAAGAAAACTCGGCCCAGGGACTGAATGGAAATCCAGCCATCTTTCTAAATAAGACGAGAATATCAGCAGCAAAGCCGATAATGGCACTGCTGAAACAAATTCTGGACCAAAGCAAAATAGCAGACGTTCACAGTTGGCACAAGTAACACTAACACTGACCAGTACCTGAGCAGTATAGGCCAGTTATGTAGCTTGACTCCATGCATAATAAAGGTTTTTGGAAGAATGATAAAGGGACCCAAACCAGAACATAAGATCAAGAACAACGATATAAAAGTAGGCCACATCGTGTGATAACAAGAACTTTCCCTACAAGAGGGAAAAATGTAGAGGAAAGTGATTAACTTACACACAAGAAGGAAAATCAAAATCAATGTGTCGTATGGTCACCAAACAAACAAACGCGTTGGAGAAAAATCAGAAACTCTGAACAAGCGAATCCGAGGGAACTGAACACATGACCTTCATGAGAGGCTGAGAGAACTGGAACTTCACAGCCAAGAGAGAGAGAGAGAGAGAGAGGAACACATGACAGTGTAAGCGCGATAATAAACTGAAGGAGTAAAGGAGAACACCATGGAATTATAAGCTTCTCAATAAGAAAAACAAGGAAGAAACAGTTCTTAAGTCTACAAGAATACTTTACAACATACCAAACAGCTGGCAGACAAAATACATGAGAGCCCAAGAAAAAAGATGGAAAAACGAGTCACTGTAGTTGCCCCTTTGCAAAATCTCGACGCGGGTGTTCGAGATTTAGCATAAACTCCCAAATGCATTGTGTCTCACCAGTTTCTTAAAGTAAGTCTTACCTTTGTTGGCTGTTTGTCGCTTGTTACAGAGGAAGAGCGTGGCCACGAGCACGGCCACCGCCACCAAGGCCACCACACCCCCTACCACCATCGCCACCGGAACTCTTCCTGCTGGGGATAAAGATGATCTCATTAACAACTGACATGACCTATAATCCATGTTCTGGTGTCACACAAGTGTTTGTCAAATCATTTAACATAAAAACAGAGGATATTTCGATTTTCTAGGCTCATATCTACGGGAACAGATGGTTATGGTTTAAAGATAAGGAAAAAATAATAGTCTGAAGTAAAAGCTTTTTGTACCATGATTAACCAACCTTTACAAGTGAATTTATGCATAAAGTATTTCTTATTGACTCAGTCAGTCTATAAATTAAGCATGAGAGTGCGCAGAATACGGGGATCCCTCAGACTCTGCCGCCCCAGTGAAGGTTCCAATTCTCTGTTCGATACCAGTGTCATGCATCTAAGTCGTACTTGCAAGTGATAAGAAAAAACGATAGACATAATTTAGACCTGAGACAGCTACCCAGTGTATAAAGCAACAGATAAAGGCATTACTGTGCCCGCTGTGTCACCACGCGACGTGTCCAAGATGAGGCTGAGCGAGTACAGTCGGTGCAGCCAGAGGATGAAGCAGGCCAGGAACAATCGAGAGAACATGAGAGAAAAGGAGGAGGATACCGTACGAATCCGTCATCCATTATGGTCTAACGGAATCACCTTTGGAAGGGTCAAATGGTACAGAAAATCAAGAGGACCTGTGAGAGCATCACCTCCTCGAGGCGACACAGATCCCTAATCATTACCAAACCTTCCTACACACGCTGGACTCGTAATCAAGCTCGTCAATTAACTCTATAAAGAGCGAGATGAGCTTCACGGACGGATGCTCGGCTTCGTTCGTCCAGAAGTTTAATGGAAACTTAATGGTGCTGAAGATTCAAGAGTTAAACTCAACAGATGACGGAGGAAAAGTTTAAGATATAGGAGGTCGTGCGCGTCGCTGAGGTCCTCAACCGGAGCGCTGTGAGCGTCTCACTCCCATGTCCCGAGGCTTGACCTGAGAGGACACGGGAAATATCCGATGATCACGTCTGTACCATATCCACGACACACCAGCCACAGTCCCTAACACGTGTTGATCTGAACGCCGCCAAACAAATGACGTAGCAGAGGTAACACCATAATCGTGCCCACAACACATGACGGTACTACGCCAAATCCTGACACTTTTCTTCTCTTTGTTAATGATAATTTTTCAAACAATGATTTTACTCAATCCTTGCCAGCCACTTAACTAAGCTAGTAACTTAACCCAGTTACTCTTCACTTTTCCGTCTTAACCTTAAGTACTGCCTCTCGCCTTATATTGCTTCCTTTCCTCATTTTTGTCTCAGGATAATATGTACTCAGCAGGGTAGATATCATTTACTCACATTCCCCGGGTCTAAAACTAATTTTTCTATCTTACTCTCTCTGAAAACCTCTTGACTTCGTTATGTCTCTCATGATTCTGCTGTTCATCTCTTCGATTTTATCAACCTACCTTGCAGTAATCTGTATTCTAATCTTTCCTGAACGTTGCCTCGAACGACCCGGGAATCCTCTCAGGTATCCAATGTATTCCTCTTCACAGGAGCAACCTGACCTACCCTGAGTTGACCCACCCTTGTATAGGGTCCCACTCATGTGCCTGGAAGGTGATTCGTTAGACTTTCTTTTTCACAGAGTTTAGTCAGATGTCTGGATATGGTCGTCTGTTATCACCAAAGTGGACTTATTCGATGACGGCTTCTTTCCCTCCTCTGCTAAACTGTACAGCTCTTGACTTCATATGTTTCTCTCGACCCTTTCACTATGTCTCCCCCAACGGGGCCGGTCTGATGGTATCTGAGAATGGCTGACGCTTCTTGCATTTCTGCCTTCCGGCCTATCGCTTCATCTTGGTACCGCTACCCGTGATGGCTATTTTGATCTTTAGCGAACAACTTCGAATGGTCTGATTCATCGGTACTTACCACACACTAACAGACCACACCACAACGGCACTCAACACGCACCTAACAGACCACACCGCTACGGTACCTGGAACGTATCGATTACATTAATACCACACCGACAGGTGAACAGGATCCTGGACGACTGGCCTTCAGTTTACGTGTGGCCTCTTGTGAACTAGGAGAGATTGGTATGAGGGTTGGTGACTCGGAAGGTGGGAGGGGGGGGGGGAAATCAGGTGTGTCTCAAGTGTTACTTTAACGTGACAGTAATAATGCAACTGCTCTTGAAAATACTACTCGTCAAAACATATGCCAAAACTTTATTTGGTTCAGTGGAACTTAGAGTAGTGGTAATAGTAATAGCAGAGAGAGAGAGGGAGAAAGAGAGAAAAGGATGTGAGGCAGATTACGGACACAGCAGAGGGACTAGTCAGGCAGGCCCCGGCACTGGGCAAGGAGAGAGCAGGAGGGAGTCGAGACTAATCTTCCCGTGGTCGTCCAGGCTGAGGAAAACGAGCCATCACTTGACGGCTGGCAGAGAAGCGGATGCTGGTGGTAACGAAGAGGGGAGAAGGAGAGAACTCCAGGGACTGAGCAGAAACACGTTATCACATTTCAAACGAAGGTATTAGACTAAAGATAATAACAATAGATAAATTTAGAAAACAAGAATTGTGATGACGAATATGTAGAACACGAGTCATTCCAAAGATGAAGAGGAGAGAACAGCACACCAAGGGCGCGCGTGACGGACGACGTGACCCGAGGGAACTGCAGAACTGGGGGAGAGAAGGTCAAAGCGAAGTGCTGCAAAGGTCGGGCGAAGGTTTGACCTCATTCACCAGAGGGAGAGGAGAGAGGCAGGGGAAGGGGAGGTATAAGGGAGGGAGCCAGGGAAAGAAGAAGGGTGAGGGAGACGATAGAGTGAGAGAGCATGGGAAAGGACTCTAAAAGGGTGCCATTCCTTCCCATCTGAGGGAGAAGATGCAACGTGTATAATCTTACTCGTGATCAACATGAGCGATACACTGTCAGCTGCCACAACTTGTCATGAATGTGAAGCGCTCAGACCCAGCAGAACATGGCCAGTAGATTGTTTCATTTGGAGAGTCAAGTTGGAGCTCCTTGGCTTAACATTCGAAGACATTAATCATTACAGCTCATAAATGAGTCCGTTTTAGTTCGTCTCATCTAAAGAAGACACATAAAATGAGGCACTTACGATGAAACACCAATTACCGAGTCCATAAATTGCGTGCACAAGTAATAAACAGTATAATTTCTCGTCTTCTGAGCGACATATTGTTCTCGAGCGATGGCTGCCTTAATAACTTTCCACATGAAACTCTCAACTCCTGTTGACCAGTTTTTGATAAGCCATTCTGTTGACTACGAAAGGAAGCATAGCAATGTTGCCTCAATAAGCTCCGGAAAAATAACTTGCTTTCCGGGCGGGGATGGGGCCTGACTAGCCTGGAGAACAGATAATAATCACATTTCACAACGCTTGCGTAAAGCTTACCTTAGAGAAGATTTATTAAAGCTTTTACAGCGGTGATCGTATAAAAGTCCTTTAAATGAAGGAACGAAGTGGATAGGCTAAACCTGGCTAATATGTTGAGTTCATTTTCTAAGATAAAATCTAATAAAGTGAAAGATGAGAACATTACGGACGTGCGTGTCCGAGTCCGACAGTCATCTGATTTGGTTATGAAGGCACAGCCGGGTAACTCTAAAGTCTGTCTAGTGATTTAGATGTTTTCCCTAATGGCTTTGTTAACGTTTGATGCACATGAAGTTTGCAATATAAAACCATAATGATGAATACCTATGATAAAATTTACATGTTGTCGGTATTGTGTATTCTACATTAGTAAAAAATTAATATGACAAGAGGACGGGAACGCCAATGGCATTTGATTTTGCTCAGAACGGGAAGGAGAGGACATGTCACACGGAGTTCACGATCTCTTCTGGCACAATTGAAGGTCACAGCCTTCTTTTGTGTAGGAAGGAAAAGTTAGGTCGGCAAGTTGAAAGTGTCGTGAGGCGTAGTAGAGGAAGGGAGGGATGGAGAAGGTGAAGGTCATGTTCACTTTGGCAGAGCAAGGGACTGGTGAAGGTGAAGGTCATGATCTGTTGTGGGGTAGCAAGAGAAGAACAAAGTCATCTCATATCGTACAGCTAATCCTCTCCAGGGAATCATGTGCTCTGTCCGTGACCTGTGACTCGTCCATACAGGTGGATGTGTGGAGCTGATCCACAGATCTGGTTAAACATCATCATCCTCAGTCAGATTTACTTAGAGCATATATCCTGCAGTATACTGAGTATAATATGATGATCTCGTTACGTACATGATTTCATTTTAAACCTGGAGGTTTTATTTCCTCAATGGCTTTAACTTTTGTTTTCTGTTCCTTTCTTTTACGTGCGATATGCGATTAGGAATAGAAAGAGGCTCGTGCAATATTTATGTCTCTGTTTCAATGGGAGCTCCGAACAATGCTACCACTAGCACCACTCCACCACCACTTGCACCAGTGCCATCAGTACCAGTAGCATGAGCACCACCACTACCAGTACCACCAGTATCACTACTACCAGCAGCAACAAAGCATCCCCTCACCACCGAATGCCACTGCGATATAAGGTTGCCAGAGACGTGCCTCAGCCCTAAGCATCCCACAGCCGTTGGGCTGATCCCCCCCCCCTCCCCCCGCGTACTAACACCCAGGTGGGGAACCACCAAGAAAATAAGCCTCGAAAATGACCCAAGAAGAGTAATCACTAAAAAATCTCCCCAGATTTCCACTGCTGGCGATCTAAGCCAATCAATTTCCTGACCACCGTGGTAAGGCAATTCTCTCCTTGGGCCTCACTGGGCGGCCTTCAAGGGCAAACTCACCAGAATTAACAATTTTCCACTAGCCTGCACTGGAATCCAAGTTGGTTGGTAAGTTCCTTCACTGCTGAGCGGGAACACGATGAGACGGGCCGCAGAAGCAGAGGGCTGTGCTGGAGGCTCTTCTCCGGGAAAAGTCCATGGTTTTGTTGGACGCAGAGAGGAGACATTCCAGTCCGGTGGTTGACGAGGAGACATTCCAGTCCGACGGATGGAGAGGGGACATTTCAGTCTGTTGGTTGGAGAGGATGATTTTCTTCATCACTGGCTTTCTTTGATACCTACATACAAACAAAAACATATGTTTATGCTTGTATGTGTGCATTTAAATAGGTATCAAACAAAGCCGTTGATGAAGAAAGTCTTCTGACGGTAGGTCGAAGGAGTAGGAGGGAGACCACAAGAGCCTTTGTTTGAGGTTTGCTCTTTTATTCTTCTTGATGAGAAATTCCGTGGACCGCTCTGAGCTACCTGACAAGTGAATTACTGGTTAGGCGAGGGCCCGCTCACACTCCTCAACTGCCTGGGCGAGGGCCCGCTCATACTCAGCTGCCTGGGTGAGGGCTCACTCACACTCCTCAACTATCACATGAAATGCAGGAAAACATATGCTGCTGGAGGAGCTGAAGGGACAGAAGGAAAACGGTGCCTGGGAAGTGAAAATATGAAGAATTCGAGTGGTGATGTTGGATGGCTTTTGTGTCTGAACAATCGCAAGGACGACGTAAGATCAATAAGAAAGGAAGAGATGGCGGGAGGATCTGGTACATAAGACACAGAGAAGTGAGAAGAATGTGTGCATTATGCCTCATGCACGCCCTAATGCCCTCAGTCTTAAGAGGACCTGATGGAGGACTGGGAGTTGTAGGTGGGGCCGGGGAGTGAGTGGTGGGGGCGGTGAGTGGGAGGTGAGGGTGGCACTGGGAGATGGACATTGTGAGGCAGATTTCCGGACACCACTGCAGGCATGGATCTGGTGTGTGTGAAGGGGGAGGGGGGGAAGTCGAGGCTGATAACGGAGGGTCAGTGAGGGAAGTGAAAGAAGGGCAGTGTAGAAGTAAGGGAAGTGATGACATAACGGAGAAGAGAGGTCCCTCATGGGGAGGCCAGCACTTAGATTTGGAGGTTGGGGAGGAGGTAGGAGGGTGGGGAGTTTGGCGGGACATGTGGGGTAGGAAGATGGGGGAGAGTGTAGGGTTGGCTGATGAGGGGAGCCGTGGTAAGATGAGCTTGGCCTGCTAGGGTGAAGGATTATATGAAGGGCAGGGGGTGAGGGAAGTGACCGGGGTAAGAAACAGCGATGGAGTGACAGGGAAAGTAATGGAATTATAACGGTGGAGGCGTGGATGGTAGGATGGGTGAGGAGGGAGGTGCGATGGTAGCGAGAGGGAGGTGAGAACCATCCCTGGAAAACAGGGACTGTGAGTAGGTTGGAATAAACGATGAGAGGCAGGGAGTGCCAGGTAGAATGTGAGGGCGATGGAGGACAGGGAGACAGGGGGTTAGCGAGGAAGGAAATGGAGTAGGAGGCGTTGGAGGCAGGCGCGGGCAGCGGGAGGAGCGGCGGTCCAGGCGGATATGAGGAGAGGTGGGAGGTGAGCCACGTGATTGCAGGGGTTAGGGAGAGGTGGGGACTGCTGGGTGCAGGAGGGTCGGGTCCTGTTGGAGGTACATAGATGGGACACAGGAGGAGTGATGAGAGCGAGTGAGTGGAGGGAGGGAAAAGAGGAGGAGGAAGGTAGGCAGAGTGAAGGAGGCAACGGGAGGGAGATGGAGAAGACATTGAGACTAATGTCGGGGAGCGGCTGCCGGGGCGGAAAGCTGTGGGGAGGGGGAGAATCGGGAGTTTTATTGCCCGTTTCAATTAAGGAGAAATTCGAGAACAGTTTCTGGGAACGGCTGCGGGAGAGGGACCAGCAGCAGGTACAGGAGAAGATTTCGACGACCATAAAAAGTAATGAAGAGGTGACGGACGATGTGAGTGGTGAAAGAAAGGAGACTTAAGGACCAGAAGAGAGGCAGTGGGTCGGAGGAAGGTAGATTAGAATATTATCTGTAGAGGAGGGTGACGAGACGGGGCAGGAGTGTAGTAATCGCAGCTCATATAATCAGAACTTTGGCTGTGAACAACCAGAAGCCCTCCTTCCATTTCCAGAACCCAGATGAAGTCCTGTCCACGTGAGGGTTTGACTGAGAAATAACACTTCATGGCCAAAAAACAGTCCTGTACAAAATAGGGGTCTGTTTCAGCGAAGGTCCTCAGTGCTCGGGCCAGGCCAAAGCTCAACCCGAGAACAGAATCTTCCTAAGAAATGACCCACCAAGTAAGAAAGACGAGGCAGAATGGAGTACTGAGCCCTGTGATGAGCCTCGTTCTCCTGAGAAGAAATTATGAGCTGATTCCTCTAGCCCCAGTCGATAGCGGAAAGGCGCGTAACAGAGATTCAGAAAGGGTGAACACGGAATAAAAAAAGAAAAGAAATTCGTAGTCGATACGATATTCTAATGGTTAACGCTGGACCATAATCTGTAGTCGAATATTCCACGTAAATTTTGAGTGCTTGTTTTCAAGGTTTTGTCACATGATACGTCCATGCAAGGATTTAATAACCAAGTTTCTACTCGGATTTTCAAAGAATTTCACTTACTAGATTTTTAAGATGATTCTGTACATAAAGATGATATGATCTGCCTGAGGAGAAATTTACTATCATTATTATCATTATCACTCTTGAAGCTGTCAGCGATAATGTGATTGTTTTCATTATAGTTAGGATATTATATGTTTACTATCAAATTATTACAATGATCATCATTGTCAATTTCCAGAAACCTGTTGTTCCGATAAATCCTCTGTATCGTATGTGGTAGACAGATCTGAATTTTTAGTTCTCAACTTTATCTGCACAATATTTGAACACAGAACGAATAATTATGGACTTGCGATTTTTTCAGGGTATTTTTCTCTTGCCCCACGAGTAAACTTGGACACGTGACTGGCAAATTCAGTGCTTAACAACCCATTTCAATTCGAATGTTATATTTCCATGCGAGGGTTCGTGTGATGAAGGATGTTTGTGTACATATCGTGATACACTTGTCACGTTCAATCGACTCCTATTCACCAAATGACCTTTACACACCAGAATTTAAACATTCTTTTTTCATTATGTCTTACTTTTAAATGTTATATTGTTCTCTTGGATGTCTCATGAAACTTATAAAACTTCTTATTATGTTGTATGTTAAGCAAAAGTAGTACGATGGTCTCCTTCTGTAGTGATCTACAATCGTGTGGCAAAACTGTGCATAATCTACTAACTACTTAAGGAAGACTAAGTTATGGGATCTGACTTCTGTTTAAACAGCAATTTACATATACCAGAGATGTTTAAATAGCACCTTATACATAACATCGGAGATGTGCCATTATTGCTCTGATATCATTCACAGTGTTGGAGTGATTATTGTTTAATTAATCTATCACGCCCGAGGGTGATAAGCCTAGTTCATTCAATGCCACTGAATATATACAGAAGCATTCGTGTCTCGCAGGGCACATTGATTACACCCCCACCCCTACACACACAACATATACGTACATATACGTATAAAACCAATCCACGCTCAAAAAGATACACACATTACATATATACATAAACGTAGAACACCCGTACACACACTCACACACATACGAAGGAACAAAGTATATACAATCAACAGCCACCAAAGTGAGGATGGCGAGCAAGAAGTACATCCAG
>JAUUDW010646745.1:0-10757 GCA_032361385.1 Panulirus guttatus | reverse complement strand
GCTCCACCAATAAATATATATATATATATATATATATATATATATATATATATACATATCCCTGGACCTCTCTCTAGGATAGTGTCCTGGATCTCTTTCCAGAGGCTCTTGGAACCTAAGGATAAGCTGCTTCAGGAGCAGGGAAGCACTGACTCCTTTAGAACAAGGAGAGGTCGGCTGACTGAGGATATGTCTGAAGTGGAAGGGGCAAAGAGAAAGTGGAGACCGAACTGAAAATGGAAGGATAGAGTAAAAAAGGTTTTGAGTGCTCAAGGCCCGAAAATGCGGGATGGAGTGCATTGAAAGAAACGATGTGGTATACATGGAGGCAACGCGTTGTCAATGGACAGAACCAGGGGATAGCATGGAAAACCACAGAAAGATATGTGGAGTCTGACTACGAATATCGGGCTGTGGTTTCAGTGCAAAACACTTCTAGCTAGTTTCTGCTTCTACCTCGCCAACGTGGGAAACGGCAGACACGTAACGAAAGACACGAAACATAAATTTCTCTTAAACATTCTCGATTAAGCGAGGTAACACGAACGACGGAGATTCCAAGAAAAATTCCCCGCATTGTTCCGTCGTTTGTTCCTACTGTTACACGAATGATTTTTCACCTACCTGCCCCCCGCCCTATCTAATGACCTCTTACGACACCCAGGATCCAGAATACATCCAGGTAGTTAACTGGAATGCAAGATTCATTTATTGGTATGTCATACAAAAAGAAAATAAATGGATAAGAAAGCAGTACACGTATGCATTTTTATTTCCAAATGTTAACAGTACATACAATACAGTTTAATTAAAGGACTAATCTGGAGAAAATAGTTTCAAAGACTTCCAAGACCGGAGGCCTACACTATTTACGTGTCACTTGTCCTAAGTCATCTTTTCCAGATTCCCCACCCGGTGAAAATGGTTGCGTGGTCCACAATTCAACTTGCCAAACCACCGCAGGAATTCGATGGTCACAATCCAATCAAGAGAAACACACACGAGCCCTGACTGCGAATGGCTTATTCATCATAGAACCTTAAGCTCCTATATTACTTACCAGTGAGAGATATCTAAACTTATCAGATAAATACTACTGTACAGTACCGGGAGAACGACGACGCGCACATGATGCGAGCGATCCTCCTCACTGCTCGAGAACGACGGTTACAATTCCCGCTGCAACCTGGATTTGCGACCCTTTTCAACATCTCAGGTCACTTTTTTTGATGTCCAACACCGTTCAAGGAGTACACGTGTAAAAGCCATCACTACACTTGAAATGTTCGTTTAAAAAGTCAGTAAATATATGTATATTTCATCTCAATCAGTCTGTCAGCCTAGCCCTCGTACTATGGCTAAGATGCAGGGCGTTGAACATAAGTATTTCTGCTGTCACAATTCGGGTAAGTCACATTGGGTCCCGTGGCTCCATTCTCATTTCATCAACACAATTCGGGTACGTAGCCTTAATCAAGGCCAGGGGTTCTCATCCTCCTCCTCTCATTAACACAACTCGGGTACGTAGCCTTGGGACCGTGGCTCCGTTCTTCTGGCACTACCATCCTCGTTGATCGATGTATCCAAGCGGTTTCCCCTTCCAGTCATTCCGACGAAGGTGGGTTTGTGAAAGAACCAAACTCCCGTCAAGAGGCGCGAGCCTCGGTCTTCACATGGTGCCGTAAGTGGTCCAGTACGACACGTTCAACACGAAGAACGCGAAGGGGAAGAAGAAACGAGAGAACTTGTCGATGTAGACGGCGATGTCCTTCCCGGAGCAGCGATGGACGACGTACTGCGGCGCCCCAGGGCTGTGGGACCTCAAGCGGGAACGACTACGGCTGCGGCTGCGGGAGTACCCATTCAATCGACCGTCTTCAGACTGCAAGGATATTTTGGGATGTAATTCTATTTTCTGTAAATTCTGAAGTGGAAATTAATGACCGCGCAAAATCTTCTTACGCTCTATAGTCCTTAAGGTTAAACTGCTAAAATAACACATAGTGCGTTAATTCCTTTTTCCATCGTTTGCTTCACTTGGTAAACCGGTTTACTCAGCTTTGATAGTTTACCATTATTTGTATTTTGTTTTCTGTTTATCTAATGCTTCCAGCAAATATTCTTAATGCAAACTCAGAAAAATTCCGTAATTGTTGCAATGGGAAGGTGGGTAAAAATCCTAGCGATACCTAGTAGTGGTACCTCCTGGCTGGCCGGTTGAGTGGTAGGGGGAAGGGGAACAGTGAGGGTCGCTGCCCCGGAGCCCGTGTCTTAACTCTATTTTCATTTTTTCCATTTTTGTTCCAAATCCCATTGAATCCTACTTTAAATGTAAAACGAAAACCCTTGTCCACGCTTCGTGATCGTTAAAAAATAAACTAAATCCATTTTGCTTTGTTTGTGTGCTCGTTGCTTTACTAAAGTACTCTAGATTTTTTTTTGTACTTCTGCAAGTTCTTAAAAAAGTAGAAAAAAAACAAGAGACAGGGGCCCCTATGAACACTGTTGGGTCCACCCTTTCAAAAGTGTGTTAGGGGAACCTTGGACCCAGGAATGAATAAATGCACGATTCACAAAAAGAGCAATGCGCTTTAGCGGCGTCGAGTCGAGTGAGGTTTAATGCAAGCGAAGCTCCAAACCGGCCGCGCTCGCTTTGCTGATCTATACTGCCTGGGTCAAGAGATCTGCCTGGTCATCGACCTCCCCCGCCTCAGTTACTGGCAAATGAATTCGTGTGTACATCTCCTTTCAAGAATAGTGACTTATTTGTTACAACTTCATCTGATAAACTTTTCAAGCAGGTACTAGTCCTCCCCCCCCCCTCCTTTTTTTTTAACTTAGTTGCCGAATGCCTCAGAAGAGTTCAGCTTAAGTCATCAGGCAGTCACAGAATGTTCTAGAAGACTGCAGACTGTGCCGTCATGCGGTCATTATGAAGCTCTAAAGGACTATAGACCGGGTTGGTTCTTCATGTAGTTACAGAATGTTCAAGCAGACTTGGAGACTGGGTCTTTGGTCTTCAAGCAGTTACAGGATGTTCTAGAAGACTACAGGAGCAGGGTAGGTCTTCAAGCAGTTACAGAATTTTCTAAGAGATTAGAGGGGAGGTCTTGATGGCGCTACAGAGTGTTCTAGAAGACTGCAGGGTTGGTCTTCAAGCAGATACGGAATGCTCTAGAAGGCTGCAGGCTGGGTCTTCATGAAGTCACAGATGTTCTAGACGACTAAGACTGGATCTTCGTGCCGTCACAAAATATCCTGGAAGACTGCAGAGACTGGGTCTTCGAACAGTTACAGAACGCCCCAGAAGATCAATATAGACTGGGGGATCTTCACAGTCAAAGAATGTACGCAGAGGACTACAGACTGGGTCTTCACGGTCTAACAGCGTCCAAAAAAGCTAAAGGGATCAAGGACCACCTTACACTTCCCCTGGAATATCTGAATAACCTCGGAAACTCCTGCACTGTTAACACTGGCACGAAATGAGAATCCTTTAAAAGAAAAACCATCGATTTCAAACGGGTGAAGTTTGAGTGTTTAGAAAATACAAAATCACTCGTCGGCTGTGAAGTAATCAGACAATTACATGTTCACAAATCTTTTTATGTCAGCTGAGAAGGCACGGGCAGCTTAGTCCCTAATCAAGGCCATCCCATTAACGCTGTATATATCCTAGCCTGAAACAGGTACCCATTTTACTGACAAACCCCTAGTGGTGGATGAACAGCTGGGTTGACTGTGGAGCGACTGCCGCAAACAGGATTTGAACCTATGCGCTCGAGTCTGGGCGGCCAGTGAGTGCGTCACGGTCAGGAAGGCTAACCGCTAAACCATGGGAGTCTATGTTTTGTATATTATCTAGTAATCGTTCGACTAATGAAGGACCGTGTATTATCTCATTTGGAAATATCGCTTGAAGACGTGTTTTCTTCGGTATATTGTCAAATTCGCCCGGAACTTCGCGGCAGCCGAGCCACCTACCTCTCCCTCCGTCAAGTGTTAGCAAATATTCTACCTTGAAGTTACCGTATCAGCTTTTTTCATCACACAAACGCACGAGCGTCAAACAGAGGTCAGAGGAGGAAATTACATAAGAAACTTATTTGAAAAATAATAGAAAAATACGTGTACAGGATCAGAACACGGTAGTTAATGAACGTTATAAGTGGAGACAATGTTCACAAGTTTAGATGCGTTGTATGATAGCCAATTTCTGGAGAAGAGGGAGCGTCCAGCGCGAGTGTGCACTTCACTTCCCGTCCTTTACAAAAGGGAGATTACAGGCAACCAACACCCTGCTTAAATGTTAGATAACAAGATATATTACTGCTATATATTTCTACGTTATCTCTACACTGACCTTTTTCTCATCTAAATCGGTGAGATCCTCCACAGAGTAACCCGTCATGTCCTTGGTCAGCGGCTCGGCCTCCATGAAGTAATTGACGAGGCCGAACTGGAGGAGGGAGGCGAACACGAACACCGTGCACGACGACATCCACACGTCGATGGCCTTTATGTACGACACTGGTGGCAGCGACGACTGTGACTGTTGGTTTTGTGTGGCTGTGGATGGCAAAGTAAATACAAATTATATGACATTGTGGATATATATATATATATATATATATATATATACATTGTCGCCAAATCCATTAAAATTTTCTTCCTTTCTGCAAGCAGTGGCACGAAAAGAAGGAATGTGCATTGTGTAAAAGGTGACACAGGCAAGTGACACAGAAAGGTCACACGGGACATTGACTATGATGATATATCTGTACAAAAAGTTACATGTTGGATCAATTATCTACGATGGACAGTCTTAGGGTACTGATTAAAAATCTGGGATGTAAAACTTAACAGCCTCGTTCTTACTGAGAGGTCTCGAAAATCATTACTTTTAATGCCGAGAGGCAATGCGGAGACTATAACGCTGAGGGGTAACTTGTGGACATCACTGATGAATGGCGAGACAGGTCCCTGTCTTTACTCGGTACTGTGTATGTTACCACATAATTTCCTTGTGCCACCTTCACTCAAGGACACTTCTGAGTTTTGTGGCCATAATTTCATTTACTGTTTTTAGCTGTGTTTATACGTTCTCTTGACTCATTCTTGCTCATATACAAGCACAGACTTAAGACACACAAACACACACAGCATACAGAAGTTTAAAAGGTTGTATGATAGTAAAGAATGATCTAGAGTTAGGTGCACCGCGAGTGCAAAACTCCCTTCCCGAACAGGACAAATAGGTAATTAGAAATTGCATACACAAACACACACAAAAATGCAAAATTCCTCACAATTCTGTACAAACAGGTAGGTACACTTGTAACATCACTTAAAGAAACTACACACACACACACACACACACACACACACAAGACAAACACATCTCCGTACAAATACACACACAAACAACCCGAGACGTCGTTGCATTTAACACTTTTAAGATCTCAAAATTTCATTCTTAGGAGAGAAGAGAACCCAGTCCACACTACGGAAGGGCGCCTATATTATAGTAGCACCAGTTTCAAAATGCCTTCACATCACGCAACATATAATTTCACATTAATTGCAGACTTTTAACAACATCATTAATCAATTCTACCGGTCTACTAGCGTTACTGATCGCATCATGTCTAGATTAATCCTAGATAATTGCATGCGTTACAATCGTCATTGTAGTGCAAAATCTCCTCTTCTTCCGGACAACTCATCTTACATATTTCGTCATCCTTCTCAGAACTTATTCCATATCATCCGTCTATTTTTGAATGTTAATATTAGTATTACAATAGGAATATTACGCCCGTCTACAAATATCATCATAACCACACTATTACTCTCACCGTTCTCTTTAATACATCTTCTCCAGTATTTTCCATTCTCTTTCTGTGTGTCCCTTCTGACAATATTCCTTCATGGTCCGATGTGTCAAGTACATGAAACTCTACCTTTTTTCCTCTTATGACCTTTCTTTTGCCAGAATATCAATCAATTCGTTTGCAGTCAGTCCGACATGTGCAAATATGTACCTAAAACTATCTACATTTCATGTAGTTATCTTTAAAAAAAAATTACAACAACCATCCGTATTTAATGTATGTATTATCTTCATCTAGAGTTTTGAGGTTCCTTTTTGTAACATTATCGTTAAAGCCATCACCGTACATGTACCATTAAGATGCCTTGGCAACGTGTCATTATGTACACACGGTAAAAAAAAGCATCTTACCACTTTTCGTGTGAAACAATATGACACCACAGACGAAGGATTGTAAAACACGCCCAACGGTCTGGCGTCACATTATCGGCCTGTTTCCATGATTTTGTAATAAATCGCTATAGTTCTCTAGATTTACAGTTCACAATCACACTGATGTATATTGCCATAAACATTTCTCAGAAAAAAAATCTGCCATTAACTATAACAGGGTTCTTGAGTGTGGAACTCCTACATGTTTACTGCGTTTATGGAAAAAAAAATAGTGCATCCTTAAGGTGATCACATCCACCAGGGTGAATAATCTACTTTACAAAGATGAGTGAGGAAAGAAGCAGACCTAGTACGGAGGGAGACCTACCAAGGGTGAGGAGGGAGGTGACGCCCAGGGTCACGCGGGCTGGAATTGCCTCGGGTTTGATCCAGAAGGAGATCCAGGACATGACGACGGTGATGGCAGAGGGCACGTACGTGTGGAAGAGGTGGTAGCCCAGCCGACGGCGGAGGTTGAACACAACCGCCAGGCACGTGAAATTCCCTGAAAGAGAGGGCGAGACGGGGTTAGCTACCAAGTCATATCAGGAGCACTGAAAATCCTCAACTATTTTCTCGTCCTTGCGGATAACCACAACCTGCACACCACAAAGAAATTGATCTCTGAAACCCACTTGAGGTCGACGGTGCACGATTCCTGAGCACGACGTTTGTGTGTGTGTGTGTGTAATCATTGAGCACGACGGTACGACTCTCGGGTCTTGTGATGAACTGGCCAGGCCATCAATACCTAAGGGCCGACACCGTTGAGCCTAAGTAAAAACAGAAACAGTTAAATCTAAAGACCGTAAAAAAATTTGCGAGAACAGTTACTGAGAAGTCACAATAAACAGTCTGATCTCCTGAGACAGTTAAACATTATGAAGGTACCAAGAGAGTTCGAAAAGCCAGTTGGGATGGTGGGTTGTTTATATATTTGGGCTTAAGGCCTATCAACTGCCAGGGGTCATTATGACCGTCAACGTCAAGCTAATTACATCCACCGACCGGAAAATCTTTTAACACCTTCTTCAGGTGTTTAGGATAATTCTAAGACCCACATACACCCGTACCATAAATGTGGCCCTTGGGGAAGCCAGACAACGGCTGGTGTAAAGTAGAAAACGTTATGTCATCAACTGGCTTATACACAGTACACTGTGAAACTAAATGAGGCAATATATATATAACCACAGTTCATGAAAACATATTCTGGGACATGTAAATTCATGAAAAGAAGACGATCCCTGAAACGTGTATGAATCACATTAACAGCCTTTCATTGTCTCTGTGATGTCAGAACTGCCTGCCTGACTTAACTTTACACACACACACACACAAACACACACACAGGTACAACTGTGACCCCTTGATCCTTTACCAATAAGGGTACTGACCCATCCTGAACTTTAGTTGCATCTATGGATTGAATGCATGAGGCCCCTCAGCCTACCTCTGTAATTTGCCCAATAGACACCTGCATCTGTATAACTATCAATTTCAGTTTGTCGATTGTCTGTAGCGTTTTGTCCCCCGTCCCCTTGCGCCCCTTGTAAATCAAGCGAACTACCGCCAGCAGATGCGACACCCAGCGAACGATTCAGCTGTGGCTACCCAGGCTCACCGGTGGAATAGGTGAGGGTGCAGTCCTCGGTGTTGTTGCGGGAGATGTCCAGCTGTGGGAGTTCGATGTCCGGGTTCACAACCAGCGGGTCCGTCTCGTTCCACTTGAAGACCAGGTCGTGCGTCGTGTGAGACACTGTTTGGTGGTCGTGCGACGTCATACGTACGTGAAAATGAGAAAAAATCATTGTTAAAAAAATATATATACATAAGAAAAAGGAGTAAATCATCATTCTATATCTTCAAAATTCATTTACAAGTCTATTTTCCGTGTAAATAACAAGAAGATTGCAGGCTAATTAACCTCAGTACTTTCAACTTTAGTTTTCTTGTTTTTAAGTTTATCAATACTGTATCTTCACCATCACACAACGTAACCTGACCATACAAACCACATGATTATTACTTTATTACTTCTGTTAAGTAACGAAAGAGTGTATTCATAACAAATTCAAGGCCCGAGACCAGAGCTGTACGCATGAGTGGTAAGCTGATACAGCTGGGACACGTGTATTGCTTTTCTATCTTTCTGAGCCAAAGTTTAAAGACACTTGCGGTGTGGTACTTACTTCCCACACGTGTGGGCTCTGGACGTCTCATCTGACAAGTGTTGGGTGTGGTGGGCTACGTTGTAACACCTGCATGGTCTAGTACGTAGCTCTGGTAACCCATGTAATTCTGACGTCTGTATAAATCTACAGGAAAAGTTCCCATACCTACAGACTCTGGTTGGTTAAATGGGACACCTGTATAATCTAGCAAGCAGGATGAACATCTGTAGTCTTGAAACTAAGTCGGACATCTGTATGATCTAGCACTAAGCAAAAGCCTCACCACTAGTATGGTCAAGCGGTTAGGGAACAGCCTCACCACCTGTATGGTCCTGAAGCTAAGGAACAGCCTCACTACCTGTATGGTCCAGCAGCTAGAAAACGCCCTTAACACCTATATGGTCCAGCAGCTCGGGAACAGCCTCACCACCTGTATGGTCCAGCAGCTAAGGAACAGCCTCACCACCTGTATGGTCCAGCAGCTAACCTCAGTAACAGGGGGATGGTACTCACGGCTCTCGATCATCATGGAACAGATCTGCGTGTCGTGCGGGTAAGCCTCGAACTTCATGGCGCACGAGAGGACCAGCGTCAGCCTGCCACGGAGAGAGAAAGAGATAAACAAACGCAGACAATGCACGGTCTCCATCACACAAACAACAATACAATGAAACACACATTCACAGCATATACACATCCTCGGTCACACACAAACAATACGAGAGACACACGCACACACACAAACAAAGTCAATACACAACCTCCATCACACACACACACACACACACGCAAACAATAAAATGCTATATCCTTCACGTGTGTTGGACACATGGAATAGGTGGTAACGATTTACCTATGGAGGCAGAGGATTCGAAACCCGGAATAGATAGGCTTTAGGGATAGCGTAACCGGCCTGCCGCGCGGCGGAACCGGGCTTCGAATCCTTGGCGCCCAGAGGCAAATCGTTTCGGTACAAGCCAATGTTTCTTCCAATCACAGCGTAAATAAAAGATTAAATAATGGCAAATGTCCTTGATCCAAGTACAAGGTCCTCGATTTGTATGTCCGTCATCTTAAAGAACGATGCTACCCCCACTGAGGGAGCCCAGCTATATATGAAGGGGCTTCTAGTTGCTGGGTTCTGAGTCCATGCAGAGGATTATGTCGGTGGCGTGTTCACGGGTGCAGAGGATTATGTTTGATTATACAAGATCCGTTTGCCAGGAACTCGCAGCCTTCCGAGGTAATGTTAGCTCTGGTCTTCCGAGTAACCCTGACCGCTATTAAAAGACAGACGCAGCAACATGTCAACTCATGATTAAGGTCAGTGCGTGTTTCGATGGCTCAATAATCTGTTGAGAGTCGATAGGGAAAATACATTTGTGGGTATTCAATGACTGGGTTATTTTGTTATCATATATATATATATATAAAACCCGAGCCTTGCTAACCCAAGCCTCCAGCAGTACTCCATGCTGACAAGTTAAGTTCTCTCCCTCTCTCTGAGCAGACACGAGTCGATTCCTGCCAGGTGAGCTGGAGTATATAGAGATTAATGAACTGTTTACCTTAAGGGTATATCAACAGCAAATTTGACCAAATGAACTGCTTCCGTCTTGTATATTCAGGGCTGCAGGCTCTACACCCGCCACCCATTTGAGGAGGCTGTTCCATTTTTCACGGGTTCATGGGGGATGGACATGGCCAAGGGGACGGTCGGGTGATTACAATATCAAATGATCCAAGGCTTTTATACCGTCTCGCCCTTCGTCTCACACACGCTGCTGGAGGAAGGACGGACTCGTTCCTCGCTATACAGAAAAGGGACAGGAGACCCGAGACACCACTGACTACAGCGATGTTTCTTAACTGCTTGATCCGCCAAGCGGGGTGCAGTTCATCTGTTGCTTACAAATCACCTTCAGGAAGCCTCTCGGTACGGCCTGGAACCACCACACCCAGGAAATCAACAGCCCGGACCCTGACACTTCACATCCCTGTTGAACGTCGCTGAGTCACAGGCTGTGAGCAGTGTTTTGCATATCACAAGAGGGCGTTCGACCAGGTAAAATGTGATGTTCTCTGTACTTGTTGAAAATAGATTAGTCTGAATTACCAAGATGGAACATATGTACTGTAGCCCTTGCTTCCTGTAAAGGCATATTGAGTCACATATGGTTGCTCCACCTTTGAGAAGCTCCTGCCCATACAAGCTGTAATCTCAGCAGGAGCTGAAAAGCTCTTTCATTCATGAAATGAGGCTGTGCCTCTGTTAGAGAGGCAACAGCTGTTGTGTCTCTGTTCCTGCTGTCCTCTGG
>JAUUDW010646744.1:5017-18196 GCA_032361385.1 Panulirus guttatus | reverse complement strand
TATATATATATATATATATATATATATACCATTACCCTATTCTGTCTATAAATACCATCTATGTTTCTTCATCGCCTTTTCCATCCATTAATTTCCCGTAATTTTGAAAATGTTCACAATATGGCCTTAAATTCTTACCTTACCGGCACCACTAATTACATGGTATTATTGGCGTCTGGCTATTAATACTCTTCCCCCTGTTCCGTTGCCGTTACAGGGGAAGTAGTTCCCCTACATGACTATCGAGTCTCGAGTGTGTGTGTGTTTGTGTGCGTATGAACGGTTTTACTTCGGCATGCAAAAGTTTCCCCTTGAACACACAAACAAGAACTTCAGAAGTTATTTCCTGTTTCTGAAAAGTGGCTCAGCAAAATATAACCAAATTCATTCCACCTACTTTGAATCCTACAGGTCTCCAGCAATTATTTTAAAGCTTACCTAAAACTTATAAAACAAATTAATCGAATCAAAATACCTAGCCAAATCAAGCTGATCTGATGAGGTAGCTCTTTAGAGATCATGAAATATTTGTCTCTGCTTCTCCTGGGACATTACTGCGCCTGAATCCCAAACACCGTGTAAGAGGCAACCAGTATTCAAGAAGCAGACCACATGGTTCTGTGGCTACCGTGGTTGGCGGCACTGAGATCCTCAGCAAAATATTATGTTGTTGGCTTAATGCCCATCAATCCTTGGGGGAAACTAGGCCACCCAACACAACACACTTGTGTTGCTATTCTTATGTTACTGAATATCAGGATACTCAACTTTTAGTTTGGTCCCATTCTTTACTAAATGTATGAAATAAATCCTGAGTTAACGTTATTAAAGAAACAGCGATGTTGGCTTACTAGGGCCTTATGATATGAATAAAGAGGATCTTAGTATAATAGGAGACAAGAGAACTGCAGGTTCCCGCCACTAAATCAGGCGATCTTTCAAGACAGTCTGCCAAAAACATTTACAGAGTCAGAAGATGCTTCTTATTTCATTGATGTCACTACATTCTCCCTTATTACAAACATTTGCGATCATAACAGCTATCAAAAAAAGACGACAGTTGTCGTGTTGGATACAACACCTCGTTCAAGAGTGATAAATACAGAAAATAACCAGTTTCTGATATTCGCACTTCCCACATTACTACGCAGCACGAACTGTCATTGTGTTTAAACCCAAACCAAGAGGAGGGACATAAAGAAAAACAAATATCTCTAATATGAATAACCATTTCTTTGGGTTCGTTGTTTGGGCCATCAACTGCCGGGGTCATTAAGGCCATCAACCTCAAACGTGCTCATCCACCATGCGGAAAAATCTTTAACATCTTCAGGGGTTACGGATGATTCACAGACCATAGGCACGCGTACTGTGCATGTGGCCTTGATATACAGGAGAAATATTACAAACATGAAGCGAAAAGAATGCGTTCCCATGATACCGGAATGAGAGGGTATGTTTTGAAATACATTTCGCTCATAGTTTGACATGAGTTATTCATAACTAATCTGGTCGGAAAATTTTATCAAACACCGAGGAAATAAGGCGCATTCTACCCTACATCTCTGCAGTATCTGCGATTGATTTCAATAAAATGTCAAAAGAAAAAGGAAATTGAACTGAGAAAAATAGCAAAATCTGTGAAGCCTCCAGAACGCTAAAACCAGATCACTTATGATATAAATAGAATCAAATTACAAATGCGCTGTACTATATTACGTGACACATTCTAGCCGGTCATTACAACAAAAGCCTCGACATACGTGGGAAGTGGAGACCACACACAAAATGTAGACCCAGTTATATAAAGTAAAATGCACTCCTTGTAGCCAGTAAGACTAAAATAGGTATAGGATATGACACCATTGGAATGTGAACTAGTTGACACGATGCTATGTCAAGGGTTATGCGTTCGCAAACCAAGTCAAAACTTATACGAAATAACCTGTAAACATTTACGCACAAGAACAAAGACATTTAAGAATTCATTGTATACCAGTGCTTGGCTACAATATTCTGAGTAAGATATATTAAATGCTGATGATCATATCTTCCTCTATGAATTACATGCGTATATCTTTGACAATCACACCAGTATATTCTACGCAATCCTACATCAAAGCCATACTGCTTCTATAACCGAGATCTCCCCCCCCCCCTACCAGTCTTATATAAGCCAAGAAAACAGGAACAAAGAGGTAAGACGTCCGATTTACACTGAATGTTTCAAGAATAGTTTCATCCTGCCGAGGAGAGTAGGTCCCGCTTCCCCCTCCCCAAATAGACGCTACCCTCCAAACATTTTCCCTCGCGTGTCATCAGTGCCCTGTATATATACTTGGCCACGCTCGGCTGATGTTCCGACGCTAGTCTACTGATCACATACGCTATGCAATCAGCATTTGATAAACTTAACGTGATGAAACGATACTAAAGAGGATCTTTTACTTACGGATCCAGTGGTATATATGAAGAAAAACAAAGTTTCAGATGAGTCTTAATTGTTGATAAATTCATCCTTAAGTTACAAAACGATACACAAATCAGTGCGATAACATATTTTCATAAATAGAAATTTTTCACCCATACATTTTCTTACATAATAAATCAGCAAGTGAAACATATTAACAACACAATCAACTTACCGAAGAATACTACGCCAACTGCCCCAGTACCGAGATGATCCGAAGATATATCTGGCTCATGCAGCACATTCGCTTGCTTTTGTATTGTATAAGCACCACTCCAAATTTCCTACTTCCCGTAAGTTTCCAGAAAAAAATCAACACTGGGAAGCGCTTCTATATGTTGCTACAAATGTTTTCCTGGACACCTGCGAGCAACAGATCCAAGCCAACACTTGGGTCATCGAGCACTGACCTAAGTACCGTATATTCGGCATCCAACTGATGAGTTTTCGCCAATCTTCTCAGAGAAACAGTAAACTTTGCTAATATGAGGAACCCGACTCTCGAATGCACACACTGCCAGGTTCCGTACACATCTGTGTAGATTTTCACCTTGCGAGGGAGTGTGTGTGTGTGTGTGTGTGTGCGTGTGATGTGTGTGTGTGTGTATACGTGTAGTGAGAGAGACTTTGTTGCTAAAACTGTAGTAGTCAGGTAGCGTGCGAGAAACATTCAGTTGCTCTTCATTTTCAATCTATATTTTCTCGTTCTTTTTCATGATAGATTTCTAATTCGCGATACATGATTCACTTTTGATCTTGGACTGTTTTTATGCAGGCTATAATATACTCGATTAATTATCCAGTAGGCCTTCCTGAGATGGACGGTGAAATAAGCACAGAGCTGGTAGCCGCCCCAGCGCCACCGCCTGAATGGTGCGGAGAAAGAAAACGGGCCAAGAATTGCGGGCCCAGAATAGCATCGTAGCGATACTGCAAAGAGGAGGCTATTTTTCGCCCAGGTGGTTTAGTACATTGGGTGGACGAGGAAACCGCCAAGTTCTGGGGTTTGTATCTTTTAAACGGAAGAAAGACTGGGCTTTCATATGTAATTTGATAGCTAGACCGCTTGCGTACAAACTTTGATAAGACATAGCACCACATCTATGTATATGAACTACGTTATGCTGTTTTCCTTGTGCGTAGCTTTGTAAGCTTCTCTATTTTGAGCGTCAGGAAACAGGCCGAGTTATCTCGGTGCGCAACATGACAACCTTTCCCATATTTTTTGTGCCAAATTTGACAAGGTAGATTAAGCTCTTTTGCTGATTACCTCATTCTCTGTACACTTAACAACTGTGAACCCAAGAGCTTCTCTACCATGTAATAACTTTGATTTCTGTGACTGACAAAGACATTTCGGAATCTGCTTTGTATATGTAAGGCTGACTGGTCCAACAAACCATAACAAGCAAAAGTCTATCCAAGTCAATTAACGTGATAAAGAGAAGAAAAAAAAGAGTAAATAATTATCCTTACATCACGTCTTGATACTTTTGTACAAAAGCGAAGAACAGGAGCGTCCCCACCTCTCCCCAGCATAATGAAGTATGTAGACGACCCACATATCTTCTCTCAAAGTGATGTCTCACACCAGATGGCACCAAATAAAGTACACTTAAGAGTTTAAATTATGTCTAGGTTAACACACATTCATGAAAGTGATACCTCTAAATGTACACGATAAACTAATACCTGTAAATGATTGAAATGAACAAAGAAAAAAACGAGTCGATCTAACTGAAGAGTAAACTCTTTAAGATGAAAATGACAAAAGAATAGAAAATGTTAAGTAGAACAGTTAGCATAAAGAACACTCTAAATAAACGTTCGGTAGAGATGTTGCAACTATAAACAACAATAAATCAAGGAAAGTGGAACAAAAACAGACAGACTACTCCAAATAGCGTCAAGTGGAGCGACAGGAAGGTATAAATAAAGTGCATGTGTTGGGGCAGCTGGATGCAATATTTAGCAACTAGGTTGGCCTGGCAACGCCGACGGCCAACTCTAGCCTCTCTGCTTCTTGCGAGTAAGGACGAGAGTTAGCAGACTGGAGCGCGGGTGCTCAAGTCGCAAGAGACCAATTTTACCCTTATTACAAGAGGTCGTGAAGTTAAAAGTCCAAGGCTAGATGCTGCTGATGGCCACACCACAGCAATGGACGACTGTTGTCTTTACGTTACAACGCTACATAGTCAAGATTCTTGAGTAAAGTGCTATTAGTCTTTAAATCACAGCAGCAAGCGACTTTTAGACTTATACTTCTTCGCTGTAAGGTTCAGAACCCTGGGAAAGTACCACTAATATTCCTTAGTAACAAGACGAAGCTATTAACAGCCTTGAGCTCCGGTGTACTGGATCATCTGCCTCACAGCTTGCGCGTTCTCCGCTGCTCTCGCAGTAATTTAGATTTATCTATAAACATAAGAGGCTTACCATTTTGCCGATGTCGCTTATCAGTCTTAAAGAATAATCTCATAAGGCCAACGTAGTGTATGTATCGTGTCCTATCTAAGGATACACGCACAGCCAGTTGCAACTGCTACTGCAACGTAGGCACCTCATCATATCGTGGGTGAGGTTTCCTTTTATCTCGAAAATAAACATTTGAAACGTAAAATGTGAATCTGTCACAAAATGGGAACGTCTTTGAAATCGACAAAATCCGTTGCCTGTACATGAAGGGTATTTGTAATTATTTACTTAATATTTCTGCACGTGAAGGGACTGTAATGTTTGCGCGTGCTGCACCTCCATCAACAACCACACGGCTCCTGGACATAAAAACCAATAGAATCCGACCTAAACAGATCCACCACGATCTGGGCCACGGGAGACACAAGCGGGTCACCCACCCCAACCCCCACCCTAACCTAACTCGTACCACGCGCTCCTTATCTAACCCCCATCATCTTAGCTCTGTCCCTCGCCTACCCACCTGATTCATCCTCCTTCACTTTATTCACCCTCCATCCCACCTTTGGTCATGCCCTACCTTCCTTGCCTCTATATGAACCCCTTCAACTCACACCCCAGTCAGCGCCACATGTCGTCCGCAACCTCTTCTCCCGTGCCAAACCTCCCATCTCCCTTGTCCTGCCAGGCTCCCCCCCCCCTCTCCCCCACCCCGATGTTTCATTGTGGCGCACCCTATAACCCAACCCACATATTCTCATCCCCTCCTATTTGAGGACAATGAACTTTTTTTTCCTTCCTGGTGGGATCGAACCGTTAGTTATTTTTACACCGGAGAACTACTACGAGGTGTCCCTGCCCCCCGGCTCCTCAGACCCACAGTCATCATGCCTGACGCAGTCCCTGGACGAGATAGCTATTCGTGGCTTCGTTCTAAGAGTCTTGAACAAACTGCGGTTTTTAACCACAGGGTTGAATTACGCGAGAAAACCCCACGAACAAAACGACATAAGAAAACCACATAAAGTACGACTCCAGAACACCACAGAAACGAAGGGAGCTGGAAACCCAAACGGACAAAGAACGAAAGACGACCACAGGAATAGACGACGCTAGAAACGGACACAAACAACTTGTCCAACATGCCAGTGTCCGCCGCTGCTCCCGCCAACACACGTCATAAGCATTACGTTCATTTTTGGCACTTCATTTGTACTCGGACCCGTCACCCACCCCAACCAGAGACACAGGGTTCACGATTATTTTCTCTTACGTTCGAAGTTTTTCTCATAAGTCATGCGAACAAGTCAGAAAGTTTTCGCATATGGGATAGACGAAAATATTAAGAGGAAATTATGATAATGCATTCTATGATCTCTCATGACGTCCTTGAAGCATCTACTGGTTTGTTGTTTCATTCAAAGTCACGCAAACTTTATAATGAACTATGATGGTGTGCACAATATATTCAAAGATTCAATGCTGGCATGAGTATATTACACTAGTTCGTGAAATATGGTTATTTAGACAAAAAAAAATCGAGCAGAGGAAAGACGAGATATATACATGCATATGACTAATTATGATACGAACTAGAAAAGCTTCGTTTGCATGAATCAGTCTCCTGCGATCAAGACCATCAAGTGAAGAAAACACCATTAAGGAGAATATTCAAGAGAGTTAAAGGAAAATAACATCCTGTTGTTAGCCTAGTCTGGGTAACAGTCGTGTATCAGGTGTATCGTCGGCTGCCAACCACTCCACATTTTAACGTAACGCAGAGTCCGTCCACACGTTGCTACGCGCGAGTTGACACAACAGCGCCTGGAGGAGGGAGGGAATTCAGTCAAGCGACTGTGTGTTGCGGGAATATAATGCATCCCGGAGAATCGCCAAGATAACCTCGGTGCTATGTAACGCGTGGCATCCCTCTGAGTGAAAGTTAAGTCAGGTCATGCCGGGTCATCAGGTTGTTTACGGTGAGCGAGGCGTAAAGAAAACGGGACGTGGGAGTGCTGACGGGAGGAGGTGGAGGAGGAGGAAACCGGCAAATACCTGCGTTGGATGGCATGTGTGGGGCTGGCAACCCCGAGAACAGGATGATGAGCGTCATTACCTAAAATCAAAATGAATTTTTTCTACTCGTACTTTATGTGCGATAATTTGACCTTCAAAAACATTACATAACGATGCCTTCACAACAAACGCTCACCTGAGAGCAACAGGGACACGTAAACACCACCTGACGCAGATCGAGAGGAAGATGACCACTCGTATTAGGCCATTATCGTCACCGAATCACCTCGTTAGGAATGGATTGAGTAGTAATTCAGGAGGAACGCGTTTACAGAGTAAAACCTATTGCCAAGGTCCTACGATTAGACTTTAGAGCAAGTTTCTGCTCAGCATATAAAGAAATAAAATCTTGGCTAAGAATGATTGACATAAAGATTCAAACAGTATATTTCAAATATGATTGTAAGTTCTGACTCATCAAAAATCATATTCATTTTCCCTAGATTGTACTCAGAGTACAGCAAGCGCAGTGTATCTATTTCTATTGCAACTTTAAAAATGACGACAACTCAGCTACACTCAGAGAACGGTACTCAGCTATGGCGCGGGTCATGGCAGGGGTTACCGAGTCCACCAACCGTCGGGCGTAACTGTCTCCTCGTAGGGTAGGTGCTCACCTAATCTACCATCTACGGCAGCTGTCTTCTCGCAGGGGCAGATGTTCACCTAACGTATCGTCAACGCAAACTGTTCTCTTCGCAGAGCAGGTCCTTGCTTAACCCACAGGAGACATTCGACTTGTTCCAGGCGCTGGCTCGTCAAACACAACTCTAATGGTACAACAGTGCGAATAAATACGAAGCAATAAACAGCAAAGTGCGCTAATAAACAAACTCAAAATTCTGTCACATTGCTGACTCACAATATCGAGTTTTCTCGCCGATACAGAGTAAAGAGGTCAAACAAGAGACTGACTGTGTCAAGAGAAACTCTTCATACAACCACGCAATTTTCAACCCCCATAACCAGGCAGTAAAAATTCTGGGGACCGCGACAGGTGGATGAGGCAGCTTGGGAGTGTAGAGTGTGGGATCATGGCGGGTTGCCCGGGAGTCGCCCGGATCATCCCAGGGATTACTGGAAAAACTCCCGAGTATGGCGGGCTGGGAGCGGTGGTCCCGGAGGGGGAGGGGGGAGAAGAGCTGAGTGGACGGCCGAGTGAACCAACCTAACCTTCAGGTTCAGGAAATTCCGATCTGGGGCACCCAGTTTATACCTGTAAGTACGAAAACAAAATCATGTATGCAATACTGTTTGCTGTTTTCTGTACGCGTAACGTTAGAATGTTTGTGGACTAGTGACGTCCCTCTAGGGCTCCCTCCTGCCTGGACCAGAGGGTAGCGGTGAGCACTTAGTACACGTCTGTCTGCTAAAGTGTTAGAAATAATCTACAACACTCGAACAGGCACACTTAACTAAGAACACGCGATCTGGGACATCTAGCTTAGGGCATCTAATGTTGAAGGATGACTGTATAAACACACAGTTTTATGTAAAATACACATCATTATGTTACCTTTTGCTAAGTACGATGCTCTGAGCAGAAGGAAAATCATATATTCTAAAATTTGCAGGGTAAATCGCTGCTCTTTTTGATGGACGGCCCCTGCTCAGTGTTGGATGATGGACTGAAGTAGTACCATCTGTCTGCCTGCCTACGGTATGCACCAGGCAGGTCGCTGTCCGCCGAGGCTCCGGACCCTATCGCCTCGGAGGTACCATTTAATCCCATCACAAATGAGACTGAATTCTCGTTCTTCGGAGCCACGATCTCTCTCTCTCTCTCTCTCTCTCTCTCTCTCTCTCCCCTGATAACGATTTTTTGTGAGTAAAATTACATTAAACTGATACTGATGATTACTTAGAAAGACGGTCATCTATATCTTTTTAAAGACGTTTAGAAATCCACCGGAGTATAGCATCAGATGCTAACCTGCCCGTCATGTTGTGTGCCCGAGGGACTGGTCCGTAAAACATCTGCCATACAATGATGTTTTTACGATCCTGCCTCACGCGGCTCCAACCCACATTACCTAGAGAGCAACCACCTAGCGCATGCGTTACACTGCACGCGGGCACATCAAAGCCCAACGAAAAGCACCAACAAAATTTAAATAGCCGGGAACTTTCCCCAATTTTATTGGCGCGCAGCTGACGGCGCGCCTGCAGGAGCCATACAAACACAGCGACAATACTGCCAAGCTCAGCGTAAAAGCTCATCCATACACACATGAGCAACTTTTTAAAGTCGCTATAATCTTCATATATTCAAAGTTCGGAGGTTAACTATTACGAAATTTTCTTGCGGTTACCATGACGTCACCAAGAGTAATACCGTCTGAATTAGTATTCAGACCGCAAGATAATTGCTCGTCTGACTATGTTGAGGTGGGCGGTTGCACCCCTGTACTCCTACCAGCCTCTGGTTCCCGCCATCCGTCTCAAGATTCTCAGTCCAACTATGGCCATGTAACCGACAGCGCAGAATGTTTATTGTTTCCAACAGCAGTTTATGTACTGACACCAATGTCACACGGAAATCGTTCTCAGCTGTTTCAGGCTTTATTTGTGGCTCTGGGTGAGTAGTGAGGGAGTGGAGCTGAAGGCTGTGGTTCCTCCTCTTCGGAGAGCTGGACGGGACGCGGCTAGAGAGAGGGGGATAGGAAGAGGTGTAAGGAATAGGGCTGGAGGAGCGGATCTGCGAGAGGGCTGCTCAATAAGGAAGAGCTGGATGGGACAGGGCTGGAAGGAGCTCAGTATGAGGGAGTTGTCCCAGAAGGGTCAGGTGGATGAGACAAGGCTGGAATCCTTTTGCGCTACCGCTCACAGGATGAGTATGGGGTGCACGATAAATTTGCCGGGGTTTTCCCGGCACAAATAATGGGAGGCACAAGGACCGTACAATGAACGGGCGGCGAAGACGCTGTGCAGGGAAGTGAGCCATGACGGTGAGGGAGGGAGGGAGCGGTGAGCATGACGACGTCAGCGGTGATGGGGGTAGGGTGTGGTCTCCTGGTGGGTGAAGGCAGCCAGGTTGACGCTACTGCCGACAACTACCGTTATAACCCTACAGACCAAAGCTTGGCTGACGGGGGCGGAGCGTGGGTGGTGCTGGGACGAGTCACCTGAGCTCTCCGCCCACCACCCAGCTTGACCCCGGTCACTACAGTAGCTCAGCCGAGCAAAGGATCCTGGCCCTCCTCCCTCCCCCCGTCCCCAACACATGTCTTCAGCCGCTGGAGATCGTCAAGACTCGCGCCCTACACACCGCCAGCTCTCATCCAAGCTCAGAATACGAGAAGCTCTTGAATGCCAGTTCCTGAAACATCCACAGCGCTCATAGTAAGGCTTTGAACATTACCAGCACTGACCGCAAATATCGTCTGACTTAATCATCAACTCTGAGAAAGCGGCACTGTCGACACAGTCCAAAACTAAGTGTGCAGTCTGTCACTGTGGCTGCTGTCGTGTCTGTTTATGTGGCGTGCTTTTCTATAGCTTCTGTGTCTGTTGTTGTGGCTGTGAGTATGGTGCAACCGCCTCCGTCCGTCTCCACGGTTCAGCTCGCCTTTAATATCTTCACATGAAAAAAATGCAGGTTGATGGTGATTTCATTCAACAATGAGCACCAGTTATGTATACACCAGTTATTATGGCGCTTGTTTCCTCTGGGATGAACGAGGTTCGCCGAAGAATGTGCATAGTTATGGTGATCTTCATTTCCCTTGAACTATCGTCACACATATGCTCGCCAGCGCGGTGCAAGGACCTTGTTATAGCATAAGACAATTTCATCGCTTTTATACTATTCTATGATCCCTTCTCCAGGAGGCTCTCTGTACCTTCAAGGCTTCGTCACAGTCAGTTGCATGGAAAGGATGGACTTCTGTAGAGTGAGAAATTCTTTGATAACTTAGTACTCTGATGATGCAACCTTGCTGAAGGTTACGTTTCACTTACAATGTAACCACGAGCAAAGCAAGTCCAGTAAACCCAATCTTTGACGTAAACCTACCTGTACCATCAAGAAGTACTCAGGCTCCTCCTTTCCTATTTACTCATGTGTCTCACTGTTTAGTTGAAAATTCTTCACTTTGTACAGTAACTTTTTGTTTACCACACAAAACATATGTAACATCTTGCACAAGGCCTCTCTGTTAACCTTATCATATGCATTTCCTATATAGATAAAAAGAAAGGGATGTGTCTGTCACAAGCATTTCTTTCATCTTTACATTGTTTAGTTAGAAGCCTCAAATAAAGAGGCAGAAGGAAGATAAATGATTACTACTACTGTATCATAAAAAAATATAAAGGTATATGTTCGTTAATCAAAACTCAGTAAAAGTTATGCAACACGTATGGTTATGGATAACACAGTTGGGTAGTTCGTTACCAAAAAGTCAAAGTTTTATTAGTTAAGGATGAATATTAACATTATTGTACCAATTTAGGTATACCACAGAAATAACCTATGGACCTGGAAGTGCTGTATATCAGTGGACTTCTTACACTTAGTTGATATTTATACCAGTGAAAAGCTAAGTGGAGCATTTTCTTTTACAATAATGGATAGTTAATGGGGTGAGGACTGTGAAGATTAAGGAAAATGTAGGGTTAATATAAAAGTGAATGGAACTGTTGTTGAAACTAACACAGAACTTACAAGAACCTCACGTAACTTGCCTCTGTAGCCAAGGTTTACAGTAGAAATATAGCATTGTTAATATAATGAACTGCTGGGGACTGCCTGGAACAGCCTCTTGTGAGGAGGCTGAACTGCTGATCTATTAGCTGCCATGCATTGTCTTCACTGTCTACATTTTTTGGGATTTAGCTTAACACTGAAAGCAGGGTTGTATATGGTATATCATGACTATAACACAGAAAGTGTAGATAAATCTTGAGAAGTAGTTAAGTGAGTTTTGCAAATTTTTTCTTTTGTTTCTGTAAATGTTTTTATCCACTTCTAGTGGATTATAATACCTCCTTCCTTTGTACAGTGAAGCTGTGGAATAGTTCATTTTTTTTCCTTGGTTTCCATTGCTAGTTTATGTGAAATAGAATAAGTTTTCTTAGTCTATCCATGTTTCTGTGCCTCTTGAAGTGGATCCAAAATTTTTTTTACTTGGCTCAAAATTTGAAACAGTATCAGTACATGGTGGACATCAAACTATTTTTTCATTTTGTCAAAAATGGTTGAGTAATGGCTTCATAGAAACTTGCTAAAAATATCTAAATATGCTAGTTTCCCCTGAATAAACCATCTTTAACTGTACCTACTTTGTCATGCCACTTGCCCTCTAACAAATCCTCCGTTCATATCATTAACTAATTATGATATTTTTTGGAACTAAGATATCTTCATTTAGTTGAATTTTTTTATGGAACCAAGATATCTTCATTTATTTGAATTTTTTAGATATATATATAAATCATTATATAGGTATAGCAAGTTACTTCCAGCTATTGGTATGTTTGTTATCTTAAGATTTGATATGTCTCCTCCTAACAGATAAGAAATCGGCTTCCGAGATATAGCAATGTTGCTTACTAGTAATTTGTGATTGTTGTTGCACAGTTCATTGAATGACTATGTTTTCCTGGATTACCAAGTCAGGCTTTTATGGTACATTTGGTATTGCATCTAATGATTTAGTGATACATGATGAAACTGTTATTTGTTTTGATACTTCATTATGAATTGTAAATTGTGGCATTGATGTAAAGAGCTTTTGAGGGTATGATTGTGAGTGTCCAGCTTGCTCATGTATTGTTCATTTGAGTGAGTACTATTGTTTTAGTTATAGTGATTTGAAATAACGTTGTTTTCTGTTTATGTGACTCTTCAGCACAAAAATTTGAGGTAGATCAAAGGATGGAAATTATATGTAGTGTAATGAATGTATGTGCAAATTGTGTTAATATGGTATACTTTAGTGTTGTACCTATGCTTTGGCTAGCCACTGCTTGTTTCTACCCTCCTTGCTTTAAGTTGCTAGAGTATTTATGTTATATTCCTAGTGTTGTAGTCATTGGCATTAATAGCATTTCAAACTCTCAAATTGAATTTTTGAAATTCTACCCCATTTTGGTGTGCTTATATATTGTGAACCATGCAGTTTTGAAGCTCATCTGCACATTGTCAGGAGGTTAAAGTTGTGAGTTTCAAACTTACTTTAGCTTTTTCTTTGATAAAAGAGAGTTCTGAAATATTG
>JAUUDW010646733.1:0-10757 GCA_032361385.1 Panulirus guttatus | reverse complement strand
GGGGGTGGCCATGGCAAAAGTCTCACTTATCCTTATCCTTACATGTTTCCCTTGCATACATCATTCCACACATTCCTCCACCATTTCTCTCAGTACAGTACTCTCCAATCTATTTCCCCATGTCAAAAGTTGTTTTCCTCACACACCAACCCCTTTAATTGTACTATCATACACTCTGCATATAAACTCCTTGTCTTGCATTCTTTTCACATGCCCAAAACACCTCAAAGTAGGACACTTCACCCCCTCTACCTCTCAACAATTCATTCCCTTTGCATTCCATGCCATACCACATATTTCATGCATGCCCTTATTTCTTTCTTCATTCTAATAAGTCATACTGCATGCTCCTCTAATGTAGCTTATTTCCACAGCTTGGATTCTTGACCTCTGTGACTCATCCAATGTCCATGCATGTCTTTCATGCTTACACCTCTACCCTTCATTATTCTAGAAAGGGACTAAATAACTCTTCTGCTCCGTACTGCTCTCTCCCTTATCTCTCCTTCCAAACTAACCCAAGACAGCTCCTTAATACTTAAATCTTCTCATCTCTTCCAGTCTTTCTCCCCTGTATCTATAACATGGTATAGTGAACTTGCTTTTTTCACTCTTTAGGATTCTGAAAATCAACACTTTCACTGTTTCCTTTCAAACACCATTACTTTACTTTTATTTGCAACTACTTTCAATCACGTATGCTTACACACATCAAAAAAGACACTTGCAACCTTCTGCAACTCCTCTTCACTCTCAGCAAACAATACAGTAACATCAGCAAACTGGCATATCACTGGCCACCAAACCTCACTGCAACACTCCATCTCTATCCCTCTTTTCCCAAGGTTTGCTTTCATCTATCTTATCATTTTGTCCATATATATGTACATCTACATATGCAAGTATATATTTCAAAATGCACAGATGGTAAACAGTCTAACCAACACAGGCAGAATGACATGAGAACTGAAGTGATCTGTAGTGTGGGCGAGGTGGTAAATGTTCTTGGTGCACTGAGGAGTGTGAGGAAGGAGAGGTCATTGTTTGTGAAGGTAAAGATAGGTATGTTTAATGGTGTAGCAGTTCTGGCATTGCTGTATGGTTACATGTCTTGAGCCCTAAATGTAAAAGAACAGAAGGGGATGGATGTGTTGGAAAGGAAAAGCCTGAAGACAACATGTGGTGTGAGGAGAGTTCATCAAGTAATAAATGACTGCGTACAATTGGGTGTGATTTTAAACAGAGTATGATTGAGCAAGGGGTGCTAAAATAGTATGGACATGTGGAGAGGGTGAGTGAAGAGAGAGTAACTGGGAGGATATACATGTTAAAAGTAGATGGAGGAGGAGACTGAGAAGATGGAAGGATGGAATGAAAGAGGCTTTGAATTACCTGGACCTTGAACATGCAGGGGATGATAAGCATGTATGGAACAGAGAGAATTGGAGTGGGGTGGAATAATGTGTGGCAAAGTGCTGTCATTTGGCTGAACCAGGGCAAATGCAGTAGCCAAGGGAACCATGAAAATGTTTTTGGAGCTTGTCTGTTGTTAGAGGGCTCTAGTTTCGCTGGCCGTATACATGACAGCTAGAGTGGATGTGAACAAATATGGTCATTTTTTGTCTTCCTGGTGCTACCTTTCTAATTCAGGAAATAATAAGTAATAAATCTTTTTTATTCCACTTATATGGCAGATAGTAGGAAGTAAACAGCAGTCATCCTGGGAAGTACATATATACACATTCCTGCTATGCCAGGTATCCATTCAATGACCAGTCCTAAAGGGGAGGATGAATAACTGAATTGGCTGTAAACCAGCTTCCCTGTTTGGGACTCAAACTCAAGCACATTAAATTAGCTGTTTCAGTACAGGACCAAACTATATTGAATCATAGTCAGTATGAAAAGCAGTTTCTACTAAGAAGTAAACATGGCAGTGAAAGAAGAGAAAAGGAGGAGGCATGAAGATATATGGTTAAACAAATGATAAAGATGGAAATGGGCATTATAACAGCAGTTGTAAATGCTATAAAAGTAATTACTGTTGGTACTTTTTCATAAGATTTAGCATTTTGAATCATGAAAATGTGAATTATCTAGTTAACTGCTTGATTCACATTTCACCTTGTAATATCCATCAATCCTTTAAAACCCTCACTACATTTCCATTTTTTAAGAATGACAAATTTCAAGCTTCAATGTCTTATCCTGTCCCTGATCATGGGAACCATGACAGAAAGGAAGTGTCTTCTCTGTATGCTGTCAGTTAGTGCTTCACCCTAACCCTGACAGAGAAAAATGTGTTTTATCCAACTCTGACCGTGAAGTAGTGTCTCATCCTAACTTCAACAATAAGAAACAGTGTCTATCTTAACCCTGTCAGTGGGAATTGCTATGTCACATCATTGTTCAAGCAGTGTCATTCATTGTATCACATCTCATCCCTCATATGTTACAACACAATCCTACTATTGTCCTTGAATGTATCATATGTTAGCATTGGCCATGCTTCTTAATGATCATGTCATGCAGGAATTCACAAGTAATCATGGGGAGATGTCAGGCAGGCCCCTGCCAGCAAGGGTTGATGTGACAGTGTACCGGGACAATGACACCAGCTCTGTTCTCTACCACCACACTGTCAACTTCCTGCACATGAAGACGTCTTTTGAAGTCTACAACATCAACCCCTTTGATGTGGGCGAGTGTATGGATATTCCCACCCAGAGGACCTGGGTCAAGATCACTTTTGATGGTATGTTACCTTTTACTATCCTATCTCTCTTTTTTTTCTCTCAGTTTGTGGTAGGTGGTAGGCAGCCACTGAATAGAGAAGTACTACTTTGCGGGTGTTGGAAGGGTTAGTGATGGTGGCACAGTGAGCTAGCATTACTGTGGTTGTCAAGTTCCCCTCTCTGACCCAAGTGCTGTCTTTTCTTTCTGCCTCACATACATATAGGTTGATGGCATTTGGTTCACAAACACATGCTCTATCCATCTCACACATAACACTGGACAACACAACTCAAGATTATTCTAAGCTAAATTTTCCTGTGGTGAGAGCTACATGGTACATCTTCAATTAGATTCTCATTGGCTGGTGGGCATTTTCCCCTTTTTTATAGCGATATCACCATGTAACAGGCAAAAATACCCCAGTCAAAGGCCATTATGGGTAAAAGAAATAAAGTAAAAGGGAAAAAGAACAGAAATTAATCAGAACTCTTCAGGTGTCTGTAGACTCGACTTTTTAAGGTAAATAGGTTATACAAAGAAAGACAAAAGAAAGAAGAGAATTCTAATACTTAATTGTTCAAGAGAAGAAGGAAGTATCTTTAGCGGATGGTCTCCACAAAGACACTGTGGTAAGTAGCAACTAGCCATATGCCTCACATTCAAGCCTTGAGGGTGAGAACACATGCAGATACCCATCTGGGTATCAGCAGGGTTAGTGATAAATGCACAATGAGCCAGCACTTCATTAGTTGTCAAGTTGCACTCCTATGACCCAGGTAGCTGTCTTTTCTTTCTGCCTCACCTAAATGTGGACTACTGGCATTCTGTCTTCAAGCATACAAAATCTCTCTCCCTGTTACACACAACACTTGACAACACTTAACTCACACAACTCATTCTCCTTAACTCTAGATTTCTTGTGGTGAGTGCTATGTGCTAGCCCTGCCTTTTGGCGAAGTGGTGGGAGCAACAGACAGAAATAGTAAGTAGGAACATTTAGGTAGGACTATTAGGTAGAAACACTGGGTAGAAGTAAGGTAGGAACATTAGGTAGAAGTAATCAGAAGGAACCTTAGGTAGAAGCCTCTGCAAACCCTGTGCTAGATTGGCCCTTTGCCAGTGGCCTGTTTAGGGTGAGGCACTAAAGGCTAAGAAGCAGCACTGGAGTTCACTAGTTATGGAGACTCTACTGCCGTGGCTACTCCATTGAGGGAGCTCCTGAAGGGAACAGGCATTAGAGATATAGCTGAGAGAACAGTATATATTGTTAATCAAACAAGATATGTTGCAAGCACTATGCGTTAACCCTGTCCAATAACACAGTCTTGTCATAAGTTTACATACAATAGCCATCTGTTTCTTCTGTCTCCTTAATCATCACATTCACTTCTCTTGTAGGATCATAGTTCCACTTATTTTAAGACTATGAAAGATTACTTTAAGCATCCCTGTGACATGTTAATTGTCAAGAATTGCCAAACTTGTGGTGGCCTCCATTAGGCAGTACATGAAAATTAAACCTGGTCCTCAGGTACATGGTGAACAAAACCAAAATAATGCCCTCACCAATACACAGGTAAATGGCTGGAAGGAGCATCTCAGGAACCGGATGAATTCAAGAAGATACTCCTCAACCAGATCTCAGAGGAAACTGGCACCTCATATGTTAGGTTCCCAGAAGTGCAGGTACTGTGTTTGGTTTGCCTTACGTACATACATCATTTTTGGATATCAATAGAAGTTGTCTTCAAATACATGCAAAATGATAGGTTGATAAGGTACTGTGGTTAACCTCGTAGCAATAATCATGCTTATTAGGCTAATGATATGATTACTGATTAATATATATATAGAATGTAATAGATTCTTTATTTTGGTTTTAATCTTAAACACTGCATAGTAAGTCCACATTGTTAAAGAGGTTTGTTCCATTTAATTTAGTAATCCTACTCCTGACTTCAAAATGTGATAAGACTTTCCCTATTGATACTCTTCCCTTCAGATGAATCATCATTCTTGGCACCTCACATTGACTTCTTTTGTGTCTTATTTAAAAACTAGATTGACCTCCTTATTGACACTAAGCTCAAGTACATTGTACGGCAGCTGATGTAACTCATTGTTAAGTTGATTTCATTGATAATCTGAAGCAGTACATTTACAACATAAGAAGTACAAAGGTATTCAAACATCACCACTTCGTTAGGTCTTTTGAAAAGGGGTTGTTCCTGTAATAGAGTTGTTAATCTAACTTTCTCTCTGAAATTAATGTAATGTCAACCTGTGCATTAGTCATATTCCACTGTTAACACCAAACATAAGCTAACCTCAAGTTATACTGTAGCCAAACTAACCTCTGTGTTTACATCTCTCTTGAACAGTTGGACCACGATCTAGATCTTGTGTTTGCTGTGGTGCTGTTGCTAGAGCCAGCACCCTACCACTTACAATTCAACCATCTTCAGGATAGAAAACCAACTGAAAATGACACACCGGTGCGTCCTCACTTTTGATATGATCACCTGATTTTGATTTTCTTACTTCAACAACAACCAAAAATGTAATATTTAATCAAATCATCTTTCTCAGATATATGTGAATTCTTTACCTTTGCTATAGATTTTACTGTTGACAAAAGATTAATATAAAAGATTAATGTCTTTTTGGGTATCGTAAAAATAAGGCAGAATTTGCTTTTGTAATATGTACCTGTTGTATTGGCAGGTGAATGTTGCGATCCAGGATACAGACATCTGTGCCTTGGAATGCCTTCGCTTCTCCAAGTTCACCTGCAAGTGAGTACTCTCTCTGCCGCTTCTTACCTTCACAGTCACAGATATTTGTATATTAATTGGGAATAATCAGCATTGTTATTCTTTAGTTCCCAGACACCATTGGTAGTATAAATGATGCTTGTCTGTGATCATACATTTATTAAAATATGAATCAATTCTTGATAAGTATCACTATACCAACATCACATTTGTTGGTCTTTAGCAAATATAAAATACAGAAATTAAATGATGTTCCCAGCCACAGTGGAAAAGTGCCGAGTATTTAATAAATTTCAACCAAGTTATCAGTTCCAATCACAAAAACTCTTTCCTTTTGTATCTTTTTTGCTCGGATACAAAGTTTTTTTATTACTGAAAGATGCAATATTTGGATAATAATTTTGCATCATGGTACCCCTATGATGAAACTAAGGGTAATTTTGACAAGGAAGACAAACTGAGTCACAAAGTGTCACAATGGTGAGTTTTCTGCCATCCTAAATCTAACATACATACAGTTAAGAATGCAGAGACAGTTGAAAATGATGTGGCTTTGACATGCTTACTAGATGCAAGGAATATGACAGAAGAGAGACTTTTCCCATTTGGGAAATACTCTTAAGTGCCTACGATACTCTTAAACCAATTCCTCTTCAGCACCAACTAAATTGTCCCTATGGTATTTCTCTATAGGTCATTCTATCAGTGCACTGGGCAAAGCAAGAACTGCTATATGAGCAACTACAAGAATTCTCCTGGTAACTTTATAGACATGCCAAAGAACTGTTCACACTACAAGAAGGCTATTATCAAGAAAACCGAAATCCAGAAACCCAACTGGGAGGTTATACTTAAGCTGAATTCACAGATTGCCGAGAGGAAGTTGAAAGTAAAAATTGATTACGAGGATAATGAAGGCCAGGTGAGTCAACAAGACTAGGATGAGTTATTATACTGGAGACTGGGGAGATCCAGTATAAGTGAACCCCTGAGATTATTCAATTTCAAGAGGTCTTACCAGGTCTGTGAGGTTGGGTAGAAATAAGAGGCTAGACAAAGCAAATGTATCTTTCAGATTTTTCTTTTGGTTAATCTAGGGTTGCCAACCAAAATTAAAACACATAAATTGTTTTGAAAATTTCTGTCTTGAGTTGCAGATAATAGGGATTTTACAGTAGTTTGAAGTGCATTTTCTCTGTCTCCTTTTTAAAAAAAAAAGCTGATGATAATTATGTGGAATAATCCTTATCTTCATCCTCTGTAGGAGACAATAAAAGTATATGCTCATTCACTTCATTCTAGCTTTAGAATTCATGAATATCACAGTAGTTATCTTTTAAGTGGTTCCAAATATTTTGCACTTAGCAAATTGCACTATATCAATAGATTCAAGTTTTTCTGTGTGGTTTTGCTGTTTTGCCTGATGATTTGTTGCAATCAGATGCAGTCTGGGGAGTACACAGCCATATACCAAGAAGAACAGCTGCTGGGTGATGACCCCATCCTGGTTGACTTGGTGCGAGATGACTATCATGTGGCCTCAAAACAGAGCAGACTCAAGAGCAAATATACTGACCAAACCTTAAACAAGGTGACTCACCCACATTGTTCTTCACTTTTGTCTTCATGTCATAAATGCCTTTTTCCAATGCTTGTTAGTGTAGCTTTTTTTTTTCTATCTACTTTAACAACTATACTGTCCTCTCTAGCAACAAGGAAAATAGGATTGTACTATGTACTTTTGCTTCATGGTTTGATGAAACCACTTACCACATATAGGTGTTAATGTTTCGTTATCATTCTTTTCTACCTGTTTTTTCATATCAGGAGGGAGTTTCACTTGTGGAGCTCCATCTCTTGTCCTCTCTTTTCTATGATACAGCAGGTCAAATTTCTTTATATTTCATTCATTTACTTAGCTTAATCCACTAATGTACTAGTCAAATATCTTAGCAGTATTTCCATGTATTTTCTAACAACTCTTGCTCAGTGTCCTTTTCTGCCATTTAGTTAGCCAATATGACCCTTATAAAAGGACCATTCCATTCCATTCCATGTAGGTGTAGTCACATCCTTGGAAAATCTAAGAAGATATAATAATGTGAGGCTTCTGCAGCTTCTAGGTAGCACCCCATGTCGAAACTAAGATGTATATACACTTATTGTCGTAATCAATTAATGATTAATTATCAATCCATAGTGAGTTAAGCAACCATGGTGATATCATAATAGGACTCTAAAAGAGAGACTCTTGAAGGTGAATGTGCTGAGAAGGGTCACAAATGGGATGTCTAAGCATTACCTGGTAGGGGTGAGAGTGAAGATTTGTAAGGAAATTTGGAAAAGAGGGAATGAGATAGGTGAAAGGAGAGGTGTGAAAGTAAGTGAGCTTGGAAAGACTGGTACAGGTCAGACATAGAAGCTCCTGATCAGTGACAACAGCCACAGATCTGGTACAATAGCCCTAGACCAATGAAAATAGCCACAGATCTGGTACTCTAGAGCCAAGTGAATGCAGATAGCCACGCATCAAATACAATAGCCCCAGGCAAGGGACAACAGCCACAGGTCATATACACTAGCTCCATGCAAATGACAGTAGTCGCACATCAGGTTTACCAGCCACTGGCCAGCAGAGGGTCTGATACTCCATCTGCAGGCTGGGTATAATAACCACGCTCAGTTGCTAAAATACAGGTCAGGCAAACTAGTCAGGGATTAGATACATCCATAGATCAACCGCCGATAAAACTGGGCATACTTTATAAGAAGAAGGAAGCATGAGTGGCACATAAATGGCAGGGAAGTTAAATTGCCAACAGATCAAGAGCTGTAACCAGTGGAAAATAAATGGGCACAAGTTTTTTGCAAGGGGAACAGTTAAAATTCATCAGCCACAGGTGACCAGTACACTAAGTGAACTTGCCATACAGGTACATCAGTCATAGGTAGGTACACTAGCTGCTGTCAGGTTTGGCATAGAATATATTAAGCACAGCAAATCAGAGCAACTACACCTCTCATAGGTAAGGTATACCAGCCATAGTCATGTTCACAGGCCATGGGTCAGGTTGTCTTGCCATTCTTTATGTGTGAGCCAGGTCTGCCTCTCACAGGTTACTACATCAGCCCCATGTAGGGAATGCTTTGGTCATGTGGAATGAGATATTGTCATATTCCCAGTATACATCATGATTCACTGTACGTGTTTCTTTAAATGTTAAGAGCATAATGCTGTACTTCAGGTGAGCTATGCAGCATGTCTGCTGAGCTGCAGTGGACAGATGGCATTCAAGTGTGAGTCATTTTCCTACTGCTACAATGCCAGGAGCTGCTTCCTGTCCTCACATGTTGTCAAGATCCCTGTGGGCATCATTGATGTCGTCCGCAAGTCTGACTGTGTTATCATCTCCCGTGAGTGCTATGGTTCCATGGGCATTTAAACCTTTGTCTGACTCCCATGACCTGACCACCACAGGATTACAACATGACCATCAGCTGTTTCCTACCTAATCATTGCATGAACCCCAACTTATCACTGGCTGTTCAATTCATGACCATTTCCTGATCACTGCCAGACTCTCACCTAAATACATCTGACCATCACCTGATCACTGCTTAGTCACCTAATTACAGCTTTACCATCACTTGATCACCACTTGATCATCACCTAATCACAGCTTGACCACCACTTGAGCATCATCTGGTCACTGTTTGACCAACACTTGACCATATCCTTATCACTGCTTGACCACTACCAGATCTCTCTAGCTATTCATCATCTGATTATTCCTCAACTGTCTCATGACTACTGTTTAACAGTCTGACAATGCAGGTGTCACTATACCCTAATCAATTGATTACTTGTTTATTGCCATAAGATAAGCAGACAGTTTACCATCTGACCCATCACCTCATCACTAGTTCAAGAGACGTAAGACATATACGAGAAACTTAATGAGTAATTCTCATTTTTTTACAAGACAGAGGAAGCCAAACGTACGGATAACGAGAGGAAGTCAATGTCTACTTACCTCCAGGCCCCCGTCGTCCACGGACAGCACTTACCTGTAAATAAAAACGTCTACGTTAGTACATAGATACGTAACACTAACATTACAATCTTCATGGCTACTTGAAAGGAGAAATAAGACATAACAAAAACCAGGTAACAGAAGACCTCTTGGTCTGTGACGAGCTCATCTGCTGGAAGACAGTAATTATGAGTCTCTTATCTATATAGATGGTGGAGGGATAGTCAGTGATGGGGCTAGTGTGTTGTCGGTCGGTCTGCTAGGCGCCTTCCCGGCAGAGGCCCTTGTCTTCCTGACGGTGGAGACAGGAGACAGGGGAGAGCACACGAAGAGTGTGTGGTGTAAGGGAGTGTAGTGGTGTGGCGTGGCGCGGAGGCCAGCCAGGTGGACTCGGTGAAGGTGTCAAGGGCGGCTTTGTGTGAGGGGGATTGGTTCTATGGGACTGCCGTCAGCCGATGGTTCCTTCCTCAATAAATATGCAGAGGGATGTTGGTTCATGGTCCGCTCCGAGCCACACGTACAACGGTACAACCCTTGGGATCGACGATACGACCCTTGGGATCGACGGTACGACCCTTGGGATCGACGGTACGACCCTTGAGCGCGACGGAACGACCCTTGAGCGCGACGGACCGACCCTATGTTATAATGATCCAGCGTTTCTTAACTTGTGGGTCGGGTCAAAAGCCAAGCCATCACATGCAAGGGGTCGCCCCGATGCGTTCTAGCATCGTACCGTCGTGCTCAGGGATCGTACCGTCGTGCTCAGGGATCGTACCGTCGTGCTCAGGTACCGTGAAGCCGCGTTCAGTGATCGTACCGTCTTGTCATGTATGTACATCCGTGCAGAAAGACTTAAGTGACGTGAATTCAAGATGGCGTTCACTCACTTCTCGTGACTGAGTTCACTAACCGTGGGACATCACTGTAGCGACCCTGTAGAAGAGAAACGGACAAACCCTGAACAGAGGCCAACATGAGGTGAACTCACTTCCGTAGCCGACCGACCTCCAGCCGAGGTGAAAAGTGAGAGTACATGGCTCCCTCCCTGGGCCACGACGATTCACCTCAACACGGGAATTTCTGTAAGTTTTCTGGAACCAGCTTCGATACAGGGGACCGAGGAGAGACGACTACAAAACCCGTAGCTACAGAAAGTGGATCAGTCCCTCTGAGACCTTCTCTGAATGCGGAGTGGAGCGGAGTGGAGTGG
>JAUUDW010646724.1:0-10757 GCA_032361385.1 Panulirus guttatus | reverse complement strand
CTTCCTGATAGAGAGAGAGAGAGAGAAAAGAAATTTAAGGGATGAATTTGTCCAAAACATGCATGGATACGTATGAGTACAATAATACATACGAGAAAGACGCTGGATCACGCCTGTCAGCCAGGCCGCCTTGAATGTTTGACAAACAATGTTTCGACAGATGTGGGTAGATGTATAGCTACATAAGAATACCCATCATATAGATACCGTTCAGCAGTTGTATAGTAAGGTAGGAGTAGTTGTGGATAAATACATCCGTCAAGATGCTGCAGGATGTATTCTGAAATACACTAGGCATGAAAGAGAATATAGATACGAGCATAGACTTTTCAAATCCATAGACTAGACAATAATGTCATAGCTCATGGCGCAGGTGGTATTGATCGATTAGTGAGTACAATGGCCGCTATCATCTTCCTGATTATCGTCCTGTGTAACTCTTTGACTGTCACTCCTTCGGAAGTCGTCGGATCTTCATTCCACGTCAGCACCACTGATAAGATAATAGAAATCTGCCGGCGATATTCCCGTATGACTCGTATCTGGTCATAGTCTTTTTATGGTGGGCAGTGATAATTCCACGGCTCAGATAATTCCCTTAACGATCTCCAAATACGTGTGCATAATAAACTAGCTGTTGTTACCGGCACAAATCAGTCTGTCAGTCCGAATTAATTCTCTTTTCAGCCGCTCTCTTGGTGTAATTGATAGTTCGACGTAGTTGGACCTTTCCTTTAGATTCAGTCGAGTGCACTGGTGTTCCCCAGGGCTTCGTCCTCTCACCCGTGATCTTTCCAGCATTGATCCCCCTCACCTTTGTACAGCTGACTAAACTCTTTACTCATCTAGTTTGTATTTGTACCAACTTTCCTGATACGTGCGGTCTTTCACTCGCCACTCTCAGATTGCTGCTCTCTCTCTTCGGAACTGAGCAACGTGGATGCCTCGTGGTGTCCTTAGAGGAGGTCGTCACCCCCCACACATCCCGGGCTGGGTCCAGGCTGCTGGAATGGGCGGTTTTTGGTCGACCAAGAGCTGTTGGAAGCCGGAACCCTCAGGCCCTCATAGTTCCCCATAGCCTGGCTGGTCTGGTACACTTTGAAGCTACTTGTCCAGTGCACTCTTGAACCTCCCTACCGTGCATTCCATGCTGATGGTAGATGGCAAAGTGTTGAAGAGTCTTGGACCCTTGATGTTTAAGGCGTTCTCTCTTTTCGTGCTTATCGCACCTCTGGATTTCAGAGGTAGTATTTTGCAAAGTCTTCCGTGCCTGTCGTGCCAGTAGGATGTTATTCCCGCATGTAGGTTGGGAACCGCACCTTCTAGAATTTCCTGCGCTCCAGGGAGTATAGCCTCAGTGTTTTCAGTCGTTCCCAGTGATTTAGTTCCCTTACGTCATTAATACGGGCTGTGAAAGATCTCTGGATACTTTCTGAATCCGCAACTTCGCCCGCATTTATAGGGTGATGTCAGAACGCAGCAACACTCATATTACCGGACTTACATGTTGATAGATATTGTTAGATTCATATACCGGCCAGGGTGAAAATTAGATGAATACAAAAACAGCAGAAAATGAAGAATGCTGGTAGGGCTGGTACTGAATGGTTGTGGACTGCTGCGTCGTGTCGGGGTGCGTGAGGGTACGTTGTACCTGGCAACACTGGTGACGCCCGTGCAGCGCGAAAGTTCTGAGCAGCGAAATGAGTGACTGCGGAGAGCAGGTGCGCCGCGCGAAGTGAATGACTGCGGGACAAGCGCGCATGCCCGTGGACTGCACGCAACGTTAGGCTGGTTTCACGGTGAATGCCTGCCTGGTTGATGATGTCCTCCACAGCCCGGGCTGGGCCCAGAATGTTGGGTTGGGTCGTCGGTCGACCAAGCTGGTAGAAGCCACTGGCAGCCCTCAAGCCCACATGGCCTCCCACAGCGTGGCTGGTCTGGTACACTTTGTAGGTACTTGTCCAGTGCGCTCTTGAACTGCTTCATCGTGCGTCTCAAGTTGCTCCCGATGGTAGCTGGCGAGGTGTTTACAGAGCCTTGGGTCCGGGATGATTGAAGTTTTTTCTCTCTGTTTCTGCATATCGCACAAATATATTTCATATGTAATATTTTAAATAGTCTTCCATGCCTCTCGTGCCAGGAGGATGGTATTTCCGAATGTTACATTGGGAACCATTATTTCTAGGATTTTTCAGGTATGGATGATGATACACCTCACCCGTCTTCTGCGCTTCAGAGATTTCTGTCGTTGCCAGTAATCTGGTTCCTTTGCCAAAATGGACTGTAAAAGATCTCTGTACACTCTCTGATAACACTATTACTGCCACCTAGTAGCGTGATGTTAGAACGCAGCGATATTCAGTTCATGAAAGAATTAGCGCCTTGAATGATATCATCATTGGTCTGTCTCTCTTCCCTTGTCTTGAAGGTCCGCAGGATCCAGCCTGTCGTTTTTCCTCATGGGGCAACTGTTATTTTGGTGTGCTTGCTGAAGTTAGGCCGTTAAACGTTATTACCCCCAGGGTTTTCCACATTATTCAACTGGTTTATTATAGCGCTTGTGTCTCTCCGGTATTCTGTGGTGTTTCGTAACCTAACTTAAAGATGCTTAACTACCTGAAGCTTTGCGGCAGGTCCTGTTAATGTGGAGCCCGACTTATTGTCATGCATGATCTTCAGATGTCGTGCTGCTGTGGGGAAATCTTCCGTGTCCCAGGCCACTTCTAATCCTCTTGATGAGGACTTTAGGTAGCCTCCTCTGTAATTAGGCCGTCGTCAGTAATTAGAGAGGGCCTGATTAAGATATCCTTGGATGTTATTTAACGTCCGGAGAAAGTAGGGTCCGGAATAGTGGTTTATGCAGTGGCATGAGTGGACGAGGTGGACCAGGGGAGGAGGAGACATTGTCTTGCTTCTGTGGAGGGGGAGAGACTGTAATGAGATGAATTGGGGAGAAGGTCTAGGTTGAGGTTGAAGGGATGGATTTGAAGGATTGTCATGCTAGATTGTGGAAGTAGAAAATGAGATGGGGGAGAGGAGGGGAAAAGATAGATGGATGGGTTTGAATTACTTCCTGCATATAATTGTATACCTTTATCTTGACGGCCTCGATTTCACCATATGTATTTTTTTTTTATATAACGCACCTTCGAAATGTCATTGGATTTAACTGGTTTTGATATTTTAAGCGTCTGCAAATGTCTCAGAAGTTAGTTACTCTGTTACTGCAATTAACTTCACTGCAAGATAATTTTTCTCTGAAATATACTGTCACCATTTTTTCCCCCTTTAAGTTATTCGATACCTGATGAGGTCTTCGGGGTTGTCTTCTGCTCCCCAACAGCCCGGGCTGGGCCCAGGCTGTTGAAGCCGCAGGCCCCTCAGACCCACATAAACCCCACGTGTGGCCTGGCTGGTCCGATCCTGTCATTAGGTACACTTGAAGTTCTCCATTGTGCATCCTGTAGCCTTTCTGATGGTAGCACGAAAGGCTTTGAAGAGTCATGGGTCCCAGATGACATATATAATTTTTTATTGCACCTTTGGTTTTCATAGGTAGAGATTTACAAAGACTTCCGTCCCTGTTGAGCCAGTTGGATGTTCGGGTTACTCTTGTGTTGATGTGACGTTGAGAGATCTTTCACAGTCCATATTAATGAGGTAAAGGAGATATTGGGAACGGCTGAAATCGCCGAGGCTGTACTCCTAGGACGGGAGAGATATATATCATCATTTATACCTGAAAAATCGTAGAAGGTATATGGTTCCTAACCTACACACGAATATTACATCCTGTTGTCACGACAGGCACGGAAGTCTTGAGATCCAAAGGTGCGATATGCACACAAAGGGAGAATACCTTAAACACCCGGGGTCTGAGAACGTTCAACACCTTCCCGTCTGCCATCAGAGACAGCATGCGATGCACGGTAGAGAAGTTAAAGAGTGCACTGGACAAGTACCTTCAAAGCGTACCAGACTAGCCAGGCTGTGGGGGGCGATGTGGGCCTGCGGGCTGCAGTTTCCAATGACTTGGTCGACCAACGACCCAGTCCAGCATTCTAGGCCCAGCCCGGGCTGTGGGGGGTAGAAGACCCCCGAAGACTTCAGTAGGTATTCACCCTACTCGGTGATTGCCTCCGGCCTTCACAAACGACAATATAATCCAACTTGACGACGTGGTTACCAGAGAAGCATCCCCGAATCGATATTAACGTTTTCTGCAGTCCACAGATTAGTTAGCCTCAGTTTTCCCAGACCATAAAATGTCTGTTTTTCTCCAACAAAGTCTCTCGATATTCATGTAGGAACCTGTGAAAAAAAGAATAATATGATATGTAGTTTCTAGATACTTACAGGCAAAGACTTTGACGGTGATGCAGTTAATGGAATAGAACATATTTTTTAAAACGAGATTTTTTTAACTGAAAAATATAGAAAAGTGTACGCTCTAATTCCACTTCTCGTTCTCTATAAATGTGAGTAATCCTTCGTTTTCTCTTTATCTCAAAACGACATGGTCGTACGTAGTGCAGAAAGGCGCATGAATCCTTATATGAAATAAAACAAGAATACAACCTTTTCATGGTTAAACAACTTCCTGTATGATGCACCATTGTTGAAAATATGTGCATGATTCATAACTTTGTATTAAAGAACAGGTATTCCTTTCACGTATCTCTTGTTTCCCTCGTGATTGAAAAAGCTTGTTGAGGTATTTTTCTCAGGAAAAAGAGCATAAATAGTGAATATAAAAGGATGCGTCCTCTGTATAGCAATTGCAATCCTTAAAGATCTTGGACATTTTACTCCTGTTGTAATATTACACCCTTCAAGTATCACCCTCTCTGCCCCACACCATACACATCCCCTCCTCTCCATCCACGCGCCGCTGCTTACTCCCAGACGACAGTGAACCACTTTTACAGAGGGTGGTACTTAGGCTTATTGCTTGGCGAGTATCTAGGTTTAGGTGAAGTGGAGGGAGTGGGAGCGAAGTATGAGCTCTTCAAGATAATCTCAAGAACATAGGTGCTGTGTACGAACTCTGAATTTTAGAGAAATAGGCGACTTTTTTTTTGTCATATTTGGATGTTGAATTAAATCACATTTGTCACGAGACCAGCTGCTGTTATTGAATAAAAGTGAATTTATGTTTGACATCATTAAACAGCTGATTGCAATACTCAAAGGAGTTTCATGAAAAATCGAAATAATAGGCTTTTCCAGATAGAAATAAATAATGTAATAGACTTGCGTCAAGATTTTAGGAAATGCTGAACAGACACGTTTGTTTCATTGGTCACAGTTGAAATCAGTGATTTAGTTAAATGTTCATACTGATGCATTTGTTTTTCCTTGTAGGGGACTAAAATAATGTGAGAATTATCGTCAGAACATGTCATTATTTTTGAGTTTACTGTAAATTCCGCATATCAAGGGGGAAAGAGTGGATATGTCACTCCCTCTCTTGGATACGCCCCTACATAAAGGCACGCGGCATCAATGTACCAAATTTACCTTGGCTCCAAACCGACCTGCGTATCCTCAAAGATCATCGAGAGTAATACGTAAACTGAGGTGTACCTCCATCCCTCCCCCACGGTACGCCTGACCCTCCAACACAGCTCCGCTACAGTACTCCCATCACCCCAACCTTTCCTCTCTGCTTTCCCCACGTCTCTCCCCCCTCCCCAGCCATTACATCTTTTCTTTCCGATTACCCACTTTCTGTTCCACACTTCACCTTATTCCATCGCAACTTTACACCCTTCCCCACCCGTTACCCAAGCCTTTCCCGCAAAGTCTCCCACCCCTCCCTCCATCCTTTCTCCCCTTTCAACTCATCCATCAACCTAGGCTGTCTACACCTTGTTCTTAGTGCTGCGTTCGTGAGCGTGCCTGGGTGGCTTCCTTCTCTCTCACGCTGGGGAAGAAAGTACATACCCGAGGCATCCGGGAGGTTAAGACAACCCGGTCGTGATCATGGCCGGCGTTACGCCGGCAGTTGCAATTGCCTCCAGTCCACACCAGGGAAGCCTTTGAAACGCCCCCGGGCAGTCTTACACCCATTTAGCCCGTGGTCAGATCTGTCATTCAGACGGCCGGTGTGGTGACGGTCATATCTTACCTGAAGGAGATGTTTGCTGTTCTTGTAGTGGTTAGTCAAGTGTGAATTGAGTGATTCTCTTCCTACAAATCACTGAATTAGGTAATGGGTGGTTGGTTGGTCCTGGCCTTTTGTGCTGTGTAGAGATTCTGTCGCTTGTCCATGTATACATCCAGCATTTAGGATACAATAGCTTGTGACTTCAGGTAGGACATGGGAATGCAAAGTCGGTATGGCAGTATATGGAGTACTCATCCACTCGGAGGCAGGGTTCAAGATTTATTTTTACTCAAGGCTTTGACGGCCGCTCCAGCGCAACGGGCTAGTGTCATTATATTTCAAGCAACGCAGTATGTTTGGGCGAACCGTCGTAGTAGACTTTGCATTGCAGACTTTGCTTGATCTGTGTAACTGGCCACCTTCAAAGGCAGACCTATATTTTCACTTACGAAGAACTTCATATTTTATATCCTGATGTTACTTGTCATATTTCAGTTAATCTTTTTGAACAGGACAGTTACGACCTTTGAGCACGACCTCACGCCTGGCCTTTGGTCTGACTGTTAAGGGTCAGGTCATACATGAGACAGACCAGACCATCCAAGGTTCGCATTCACCATGATGAAGAGCTTAACCTGTGACTGTATTTACGTAATCGCTTAAGATGAGATTAGGAAAAAGTCGCCCTTATATTTACCAGTCATTATCAGTACTTTGTTCCTTGATAGGGGAATCGGAATCCTAGTTCCCTGAGAGAGGAATAGGAATCCTAGTGCTGCCACTAGGTACCCCTGTACAATATTACCAGAAGCATCGGGCAAGTGCTGCGAGTCGGCCATTTTTTTCCTCGTTTTCTTACATGGTAACGCATGCCGAGACTTAAGGGGTAAGGTATTAGCCGTATAATTATGACAAAGTCACGCTTTCTAGGGGAATATACTTGTGTGTTATAAAGCGACTGGGGATTTGCATCAGCAGTAGTATGGTGTGTCTGTAAAAGGGAAAGAATGTTATGTGATTCGAGGAATGACAGTTAGACGGGTGTAGAGCGGGAGTAACTGTTAAAGTGAGTGGTGGTGGGTGAAACGGATACAACAGAACTAGTATTTTTCCGGCACACCGGCATTAGTACGTGAGGAGTTATAGGAGCGCAGATATTGTTGCAACGACCTGGGTATTGTTACTGATGAATGGCTTTTATAAGAGCAGGTTTGGCAACTCCAAGGTATCATTTACACACGCACATCCAGTCATTGTTCTTCAACTGTTGTAAACTTCACTTGCCATGTAAATTGCCATTTAATTCATTGTATTGCCCAGACCACGTTAAGACTTGTCTCGCTCTGTAACCTGTAATGTATTTCAGTGCTTGGACTCCCCCAGTCCCTGGTGCACTCTGTATCCCCTCTCGTGCCGCTGTCCACAGGTTGGGTAGGAGTGCACGATAAAATGGCCGCTTTTGCGGCAAAAATCATTCCCTTCCCGAGTGTTACCAACATCTCCCTCATTCGTCGTTAACCCCTAACCTTCTCCACACCACCAGTCCTCCACACACACACACACACGCACCAGTAACCCTAAGCACCTCAAGAAAACCCACGTTGCCTCCCCTGGGGGAGTGTGTGAGGCGTGTACTGGGTGGCAGTAAGCTGTTCCCCTTTCCCTGTCGAGTGCTGCTGCCGAACCACCCACACACACACATGACGTCAGCCGCTCTCTGAGCCGTTTTCACCCACACAGCGCCCCGCCATCTCAGCCATAACCAAAAATAATGGTTGGATTATTACAGCATCTTGCTGTGGTTATGAAGGGTTGGGGTTGGTATCATGAGACTTTTAACCCGCGTTAAGCCTTAGGCATCTTCCAGGATTCCACACAGATGTGTCCTTAATGTTGAAACTCGGAGGCAATCGGAGGGTAAACGTGTTCAACGAGGATAACAGTGAAAACTCGCTGGAGTTTTTGTACTTTCAAGAAATAATAAGTCACTGGTCCTTTGCCACAGACCTCTCGATGAATATTTACATCCTCCCAACACCCGACCGCGGGCGGGGTACCCGAATGACGGTTGCAGACCCCACTGAAAAATAACATTTCTTCAAGGAGCATTCATTTAAGTAATTGCATCTGGCCACATGTACACAGTGGTGAGGAAACTGTTGGAAAAAAGAGATCAGCTCACCTCATCTTTTGTATAGTCAGCTGTAAGACCAAGGTCGAAGAATGAGGAGAATGAGGTAGCCATCATGTCTCAAGAAGCTTAGGCGATGAATTTCTGTATAATTCTTTAATTTGAAATAACTAGAAAACCAGATATTTTTCACGGGAAACGGAACTCCCTAATCAAGACCATCTTCTCCTGAGAACGACAGTACGACCCTAGAGTATAATCTTTTCTTTGACCTTACGTTTGGGGGCATGTCAAAAAAGTCACACCATACTAATAGATCGTACCGCCATGTTCAAGGGTCTTACAGAAGTCCTTAGGGAATCGCTTTAGAAGTCTACCACGGACGCTGTGGCTGTGGTTAATAATACTCTACCAAAGCAGGTCTCCGTCTCAGTCTTCAATGAAGCATTCTGCTACAAAAACTTCAGTCTCACTGAAGACTGTATTACCGGGTCTCCATCGTGTATCCTGGATCCAAGAGGCTGGGGAGTTAGGAACAATGCAAAATGATTTGTCTCTGTTAGCCTGTAATTTTCTGTAGATTCCTAATGAAGGCCCATAGTTTTATATATCCAACAATAATTCTTCCACTTCCTTCGCATCACAATGAGTCTTCATCACCCCTTGTCGGATATTCTGGTTACATTCTGCGTGTGTTTCAGATGATGGCCCCTTCGAAAATTAGCAGTCTCTTGTTTCTGAAATTCCCAAGTTACTGACCATTATTAGAAATGGATGCCAGGGCCTTGGTCATAAAATGGAACTGCTGCTGCAGCACGCGTCTCCTGGAAAGCGAGAGAAGCAGCGCTGTGTTTATAATTTAAAAAATTAATGAGGAAACATTTTAATTAAGATCTCATTAAGGTTCCTTGTGGGGTACTTCAAGTACCATTCCGTACAATAATTCTTTCTCGTTCTTATCATGTATATCTCAGATCCAGTCCGAGCTCTTCTTGTTCGACGGGGGCAAGATCTCGCTCAGCCTAGTCGAAATCAACCCTAATATTCGCCCCCATCAATATAATGTGGCGGAGTCCTGGGTTTGTGATGGAGACTGTGTCGAGGACTGTGAGTCCTGGCTGTTGTAGCGAAAGCTGTGTCAGGGACTGAGGTGCTCCAGGAAGACAGGGGAAAATCTTGACTTTGAGGATTCACCATTGTCATCGAAGTTCCAGTATTTCTATAACGTAAATGCCTATAGGTATATCCAGGAATCTGTGGAATTTAATAAAATGCTTTTTTGTATATGTCCATTCACCACGAACTTCCCTGCGCGTCTTCCCTGGTAAACACGCAGAGTGCGTAAAGGGTAAAAAAATAATAAAAGTACCGTCTGGAAATTCGAGGGAGCAGTTGTTGGCCTTCACTGCATCTTCAACGCATGGTCGTAAAACAAAGATAAAAAAACGCTTTTCTCTCTGTTTTCAACGCGAGTTTCTTTCTTTTTCTCTCCTTGCTAGCAACATATATCGCTCATGCCTCACCCTCACTACTACAGCGTTTTTGCTGTTGGAATATTGTGAAACGTGGATAGCACGTTATACCTCCTGAACTCACAGTGGGCCTTTACAGGACTTACGGAATTCCTCTACACTTGCAGTGTCAGAGGAGAGCACCGGAAGGAACCTCTTGCACCAGAGGAGACCACGTCCGGAGGGGGGTGTGGGTGGGAAGGTGCCTTTTGCTTTGTTATCCTGTTTCTGTCACTATTCTCAGGCCACCACGAGAGAGAACCCCGTCATGGCCCATGAGGCTTCATGTTACCTGTCCTTCCCGAAGATTCTCCCTTTCTTAATTAAACCTTATAACCGAGATAATGGAATGTTGAGTTTTCTTCTCAGGTTTAACTGTTAACCTACAACTTTACTGACAGAGATCTGTTCCTTTTGGATTACCTTTACGGTTCACGTCATGATACGCGAGCCAAGCGAAGAGGTGTTTCTGTGCTGACAACAGTTTGATGGAGGGATCAACAATGTCTGCAGTTAATTGGTCGTCGAAGGTAATTACAGAAAAGGAAAAAAAAAGCCAGTACAGTAGCACGTACCTTCTCCTACCAAAACTAATCAATTTGTCATGAATATACAGAAAGGGAAAAAAAATCACGGAACAAAAGATGTATTGAAACGTAACGAAAGCAATCAACAAATTAAACTGAAGGACTGCATAGCTTTGGCCATGATGTTGGTTCATTTAAACTTTGCTGAGTTTTCCTCTGCTTGAGTATACACGCCGAAAGACGTGGTGGAGATTCTACAAAGATGTCATCCGTGACAAGAAATATTTGGCGGTAGACGCTTAAACTACGACCTTTTTATTGGCATATATTGACGCTGATATGAACTATGGAGCAGGACATCTGCTCAGCCATTTCTTGGACATTTCTCAGATTAAGATTTCCCCTTACATTAATCTAATTAATCAAACAGGTTATTGGGATAATCACTCTCTCTCTCTCTCTCTCTCTCTCTCTCT